>JASAMZ010000905.1:0-61134 GCA_030248115.1 Linhomoeus sp. GSCO2_2 | reverse complement strand
AGAAAATCCCTCTTTCGAGCAACGCTTTTAAAAAATTGACAAAAACTTGTCAACGTTTTGAACAAACATATGACAGAGCACCAAAAGAAGGCACTATGAGCAATCAAGCCGTGTCGTACTTCTGTCCATGGAGCAAAACGAAGTTTATTTTACTTTGACGCATGTAGTACGTAGCGAGCCTTGGAATGCAACGTTAAGATTTCGCTCTAATCGCAACATGAGCAATTCAGAAAGTTCAGATAAAATTCAAAACTATTGTTTCTGTGATGTCATGTTTTTAATCGATCACAAAATGTTTGCTGACACATGAAAGAGCACGCCGAGAGTTTAAAATTGACGTGCCGATTGCCGCTCTACAACGTAACACGAGCAAGTTAGAACCGTTTTGTGCTTTGCACCTTCGGGTTACTGTAATTTTCAAAATTCACATTTTCAAGTTTTGTAGATAATCCGTCAGTCGTGGGCTATCCACTGAGCTCGAGATCGTCTCTCTACGACGCAAATTGAGCGAGTTAGAGCGTTTTTAGTGTTCAAATCTCGAGAATGGCGTTTCCCGTAGTGCGTGTTTGCGTAATGTTAAAAATTTTGCTGCCGCATGAAATAACACGTCGAGAGCTTTTACCTGACGTGTCGATCGCCGCTCTACGACGTAAGACGAGCGAGTTAGAGCCGTTTTGCGTTTTCGGACCTTTGGGTTACTGTAACTCACGAAATTCAAACTTTGAGTTGCGGCCAATGGGAGAACAAATGATCAATGAGTCGAGAGCTATCCAAGGTGCTCAAGATCACCTCTCTACGACGCAAGACAGACGAGTTAGAGCCGTGTTTCGTTATAAACCATAGGGTTAATGTAAAACGCGAAATTGAAATTTTTTAGTTTCGACCAATGGGATAACAAATTATCAGCGAGTCGAGAGCTATCCACTGACCTCGAGATTGTCTCTCTACGACGCAAGTTGAGCGAGTTAGAACGATTTTGGCGTCAAATGTCGAGAATGGCGTTTTCCGCGGTGCGTGTTTGCGTAATTGAAAGAATTTTTGAAGCCGCATGAAAGAACGCGTCGAGAGCTTTCACCTGACGTGTCGATTGCCGCTCTACGACGTAACACGCGCGAGCTAGAGCCGTTTTGCGTTTTGACCTTCGGGGTACTGTAGCGCACGCAATTCAAACTTTTGAATCTCGACTTCTCTTAGCGAAAGGATCAGTTAGTCGAGAGCTATCCATAGAGCCAAAGATCGTTTCTCTACGACGTTTCAGCGCCGAGATCCGAGAGCGTTACGCACGCACGCACGTACGCACGTACGCACGCACGCACGCCGAGCTCTCGTAGGGTGTCGCCCGGCTGAGGCCGGGCAAAAAAATTGCAGTCAGCCCCCCCCCCCCCCCTCTAACCAACCGTGCACATGTTACAGAATAGTCATGCATTTATGCCTCATACATAGCGCAAGCCAATCCAGCTACAAGTATGTTTTGCTTCGCTATTCTCAAGCCTCAACACAGATCCCTAACCATGAGTCCATGCGCGTCCTTACAGATGGCAAGGTCGGCGACGCCTAGTACACGTGGGCATATTTGCACCTGATACAGCAAGGAGGGGACGCTCAAAGGGTGCTCTCAGCGAAGCTCTACACGTGGGACGATTGCAAGCCTCCCAGCTCTATTAGTGACTACATTGACATCATGGACGAGGGACGCGTTGTAGAGTGGAATGCTAAAGTTGTTGTAGTAGGTCATAGTTAGTTATCGCACTCACAGATAATTGCGCTTAAAAGCAGTAGAAGATTCTGTGCAAGTTGAGTTGCCCCGGGCCAAACTGCCGAGCGCCAAAAGGCTGCAGTTGAGTCTCGGGCATTACCGGATCTAGGGCGGGGGGTGGGCGCTGGGCGGTTGTGGAACGCCCCCCCCCCCCCCTTTCCCCCTCCCAAGGAAAAAATTTGCGCGGTAGCACCCCCAGGGCAAAACATTTTCGCCTGCGGCGCTATTTTGGAGCTTTTTCTAACGTTAGAGACCAAAATTGACAAAAAATTTTGCATGCGGCGCCATTTTTTGAGCAAGTTTATTACTTTACACGCAAATATTCGGGAAATTTTCGAACAATGTGAATCTAACTAACGCGCAGCCAACAGCCTATCAGATCGGCTCTAGCTGCTAGCTAAGAATTGTAAGAGCAATTCTCTGTGCAACGCGTCGAGGAGGGCGTCCTCCCACACGATGCGGACGGACCGGTCACAGCGGCGGTTGAGTACGGCCGCCCACCTTACCGACGAGTTTATTTTTTCAAGAAAGACAAATACTGGCGCGAGGACTTTAAAGATCACGCCGTCACCGCTGAGGTCGAGGTCATCATTGTCCAGCAGTTTTTCACCCGGCCTCAGCCGGGCGATACCCATTGAGTACTCGGCGTGCGTGCGCGCATACGCAACATAGCACAATTTTCCAATAGAACAGGCACAGTGGAAATCGACATTCTCGACATTTTAGCACTAAGATCGCTCTAACTCGCTCATCTTACGCCGTAAAGAGACGTTCTTGAGCTCAATGAATAGGTCGCTATCGCAACACACTGATCATTTGTCCTGCTACAATGAGTTCGCAACGGTAGTACAATACAATGCTACAATGAGTACAATGCTACAATGGCCGTGACTCAAAAATTTGAATTTCGCGAGTTGCAGTAACCCGCAAGTTCAAAACGCAAAACCTCTCTACCTCGCTCATCTTGTGATACAGAGCGACAATCGACACGTCATTTGAAAGGTTTATTTTAACACGCACAGTGGCAATCGATTCGTGGCGTACGTACATATTTCGCACTGGATAATATAACTCTGAAAACTTCTGTCACTTGTTTAAAAGTGGGGCTTAAAAGAGAGTACTAGTGTTTTCTCGCTCAAAAATGAATCCCGGGCGAAGTCTATATTGCCTCGCAGACCCTCTTGCGAAGACGGAGAGCTCGTGAAGCCGGACACAGCACAATGAGCGTTGAGCTCGTGAAGTGGGCCAATTGGTGCGGCTAATCCTCAACACAATGTCAGTCAGAAAACAATGGTCGACTTTTTATTAATGAAGCAATGTAGTTGGGAATTAAGCAATGAATCTGAAATTCTCTTTCTAGGGAAACAAGTACTGCTCATTCAAGAGGACCGGCTCTCAAGCAATGTAAGACTAGAAAAGATAAGATAAAATAAGACAAGATACCTGGTCTTTCCAAGACACAATGAAAATAAGGCTCTCAGCAGTTGATTTGAGTAACAAGCTCCGGTATTAAAAAGTCGAGTTTGCATTCTGACTCCCATTGTAAAGAGTTCCGTTCTTTTTGCAGAGAGTGCGAGAGCTCATCGCCCGTATTGCTCCGCATCACGAGCTCCCCCTTCGCAAGAGGGTATTGCTTAGCAATACTGATATCGCCCGGGATTTGGTTTTTAGAGCAAGAAAATCCCTCTTTCGAGCAACGCTTTTAAAAAAGTGACATAAACGTGTCAAGTTTTGTCAAACATATGACAGAGCACAAAAGAACGCATTATGAGCAATCAAGCCGTGTCGTACTTCTGTCCATGGAGCAAAACGAAGTTTATTTTCTTGGCGCGTGTAGTACGTAGCGAACCTTGGAATGACGTGCCGAGTGCCGCTCTAATCGCATCATGAGCAATTCAGAAAGTTCCAGAGTAAAACTCAAAACTATTGTTTCTGTGATGCGTGTTTTAGTCCATTACAAAATGTTTGCTGACACACGAAAGAGCACGCCGAGAGCTTAAAATTGACGTGTCGATTGCCGCTCTATAACGTAACATGAGCAACTTAGAACCGTTTGGTGCTTTTGCACCTTCGGGTTGCTGCAACTCACGAATTCAAATTTTTAAGTTTTGCAAATAATCCGTGAGTCGTGAGCTATCCACCGAGCTCGAGATCGTCTCTCGACGACGCAAATCAAGCGAGTTAGAGCGATTTTAGTGTTCGAATCTCGTGGCGTTTCCCGTGGTGCGTGTTTGCGTAATGTTAAAAATTGTTGCTGCCGCATGAAAGAACACGTCGAGAGCTTTCACCTGACGTGTCGATCGCCGCTCTACGGCGTAAGACGAGCGAGTTAAAGCCGTTTTGCGTTTTCGGACATTTGGGTTACTGTAACTCGCGAAATTCAAACTTTGAGTTTCGACCAATGGGGGAACAAATGATAAATGAGTCCAGAGCTATCCAAGGTGCTCAAGACCACCTCTCTCCGACGCAAGACAGACGAGTTAGAGCCGTTTGCGTTTTAAACCTTCGGGTAACTGTAACTCGCGAAATTCAAATTTTTGGGTTTCGACCAATGAGAAAACAAAAAATGATCAGCGAGTCGAGAGCTATCCACTGACCTTGCGATTGTCTTTCTACGACGCAAGTTGAGCGAGTTAGAACGATTTTAGCGTCAAAATGTCGAGAATGGCGTTTTCGGCGGTGCGTGTTTGCGTAATTGAAAGAACTTTTGCGGTCACATGAAAGAACGCGTCGAGAGCTTTCACCTGACGTGTCGATTGCCGCTCTACGACGTAAGACGAGCGAGATAGAGCCGTTTTGCGTTCCGACCTTCGGCTTACTGTAGCGCGCGCAATTCAAACTTTTGAATTTCGAAACCTCTTAGCTGAATGATCAGTGAGTCGAGACCTATCCGTAGAGCCCAAGATCTCCTCTGTACGACTTTCCAACGCCGAGATTCGAGAGCGTAACGCACGGACGGACGGACGGACGGACGGACGGACGGACGGACGCACGCACGCACGCACGCCGAGCTCTCCTAGGGTGTCGCCCGGCTGAGGCCGGGCGAAACAAGCTGTGTGTGTAAAAAGTTCAACCTATACTTTGTGTCTGTCATATCTTGGTGAACAGCATAGTGAACTTAATACACATCATTAGCCGCATCTGGAGAAATTAGCTTGAGAACGTCTGGTATAAACCAAGTGCAGCTATTACCACGATACGGTTGTCTGTACAGCTGATCTAAGTGATCAGTGATATCGCCGCGTTCGCTATATGTTATCGGCATGATACGACGCCGTTCATCTAAAGTTACTAGCTGTGTGAAATCCTCACATCCAACAAAAAAACTTGCCAAACATGGAAACTTGCTAGCGTCTGAACTCGGCAAACAACTTGGCCCACTTTTGGAGCAACCGGACGCGACTAAGTCAATGACTCAGCAACAGAAACGGACGCCAAGACTTCGCTGGGTGTTATCGACGCCATCGTGTGACAAGATGCCAATCGACGGGGTGGTGGTGTGAGCGTGGGTATAGTCTTCAACGAAACTCGCTACCGCTAGCATTGGACACAGAGATTTAAGGTTATGTAAAACATTTTGCTGACGTGGACAAACCAGAAGCCGCTACGCCGATAATTGTTTGGCTGTTCGGTGTCAACACGTAAATGACAAAACCAGAATAAAGCGCAGCAAAAAAGCAAAAGAGTCGCCGAGGATCGAACCTCGGTCGGCTCGCACGTTTTTGCGCGCGACCCGGCGGCTTTCCCGCCTACGCCATGCTGTCGCATCACAGCGCTTCTCAAAACGGCGCTCTTATACTCTCAGTTGGCGTCTATTCAGCAGACTACGGTGCTTTAGCACTTGATATGCCCCGTAAGCACCGTAACATTGCAAATAGAGATAATTTGTCGAAAAATTTCAAACTTCAAACGTTACACCCACCTTCATTCTGAAAATAGCAACAGCTAATCTCATCGGATCCGTAATCGGCGACATCGACTCTACCTGACGCCATCTGTCACGTGTTTTACTTCGGCTGGACAAAAAAGTTCGCGGACTACACATCGTCATCTGTATATGTTGCATCCACTTTTCGCAATCCAGCCAGATTGCGCAATCTGGAGGGTTTCCCTCCAGACTACGCAATATGGCGCGTTCTGGAGGGCGGCCCCTCCAAACCGCGCAATCTCTGGTCGGCAGGGCACGGCAGGCCTGAGCAGGAGGTGAATTCGATGGAGGAGTGTTCATACCACTTAACGTTTGCACTAAAACTCGGTCGGCGTCGCGCCTGGCGGGTCGAAAACTGAGGCTTAGCGCGACCACCAACTTCAGGGCGCGCTCCGCGCGCCCTGAAGTCGGTCACCGGTCGCGTTAAGCCTAAGCTTCGACCCGCCAGACTGCGACGCCGACTAGACTCTTGTGATCCGTTTCTGGGCGCAGGGCGAGCCTAAGCATAGCCTGATATGGAAGGAAACAACTTCCTGGTAAAAGAATTAAACGTAAAAGTTAAAGAATTCAACGTTCTAGCAGCTGATTGCACATTCTGGAGGGGCTGCCCTCCAGAAAGCGCCATATTGCGCAGTTTGGAGGGGCACCCCTCCAGATCGTGCAATATTGCACATTCTGGAGGATTGCGCCGTCCGGATGCAGCATATATACACATCGCCGCGCTGAGGCGCGGCGAAAAAACACTACCTTTTGTAAGAGAATTCAGCCAATTATGCATTAAAAACCAGTAAATATAACGTTACACCACCTGTATTTTTGATTATGTACTTCTGTTGAACACAAACTACTTATTGTGCGGAGGTGCCGAAATCTATAAGATTGGACTTTCCAATAGACCGCCCTGGGGCGCATATTTGGTTTGATTCTGCGCTCGCCAGAAGGCCCAGAAGTGCCAAAACCTAATTAGCGCAAAAACCCAATACGACTTAAATAAGGACAAGTAATAGGTGACACTCATGAGTGTCAGATCGGCACCCCGCGTGATTGTTTTAGCAGACGGGGGAACACGAAACCCTAGCAGTGTTGCATTCCCGCTAAATTGTCTCGTTCCCAAGTTCTTCAGTGTAGAAAGTATAAACTTGGATAAGGGCGCACTGTCTGATACGGTAAATAACAAATTCTAATTTTAATCTGCGTAATTCGAACGGCTTATGGAGCGTGTATTTGACCAAAATCAGGCTAAATGCACCGCAAATCACTAAACAAACGACGGATTTGCGTTCTGCGGCGTCAGAACGCCAAGAAACAACTGTCAGCTCAATCAGGAAATTTCGACCCCTGGACCCAATTTTTGGCCGGCCGGGTGCCGAAAGCAGGGTAAAAGCGTCCCAAATCGCAAAACAAACACCGGATTCGTGCTCAGCGTCGTCGAAACCCAGGAAACAAGTAAAAACTCAATTTTGAAAATTTGATTTCGGGATTCAAAAATTCGACATGGCCGGGATACGGTACTTCAACATTGTCAAGACACTTCTTCTAGACTAACTTTTGACGCTGAACACGTTGCAGTGGTCAATTTACTGCTAAAGGCACGCGTTCCAGCCCAAAAAGCCTTCCAAAGTCGAAAATCCGATTTCTGGGTCGGGACCCGGCACCTTCTGTCACAGCATAACTACCCTAACGACTCAAACGATCTCGGCGATTTCGGTCTTAATCGAAAGGCAATATAAATACGCCGCCCGGACAAAAAACCAGGAGAGGATCCACCGTCGCAAGCTCGAGTTATGATTTTTAAAGGTCGGAAGAAAATTTAAAATTTTGAATTTTCTACCCTACTCCCGCGTCGGACCAGCTAGGGAGCCCGTTCTAGCGACGCCGCCTAGAGGACCCAAAGTTCTACAACATGTCCACTAAATCACCAAATTCGGTCCACTTTTGCGAAAGTTGTGGGGTAATCTTGTTTTACTTAGTAAAAATTTTAATTTTTGAATTTTCACAAAATTCATGCACAATGAAATTTTTCACTCGCGAGCACGCTGCGCGTCGTCATAAGCTCTCTTTTAAAAAAATTTGTCTCGCTAAGTCGTTCCTAGCGAGCGCTAGCTCTGCGTATGTTAACTGTAGGCTTTACCGGGCCTATATAGCACTCCTTCGCTTTTCAAGCGGCGGAGTGCCAGAATGTGACGTTTTGTATGTTGTGCAACATAATCTAGGAAATGATTCGCCTGATAAAAGATCTGCCAATTATGTAAAAAAAATTGTAAAAACTTGTGAATGAACACATTAAGGGACACCCACCAATGGTGGGGCTTTCACTCAAGCCATTTCGAGCATGGCCCATACGATGCAGCTTTCTACAACAGACTCGACGAGACCGTTTTCCTTATCAAGGTTTGTGTGTGGAGGAGGGGGGGGGCAGGGAGGTGGATAACAGGTCAACTGTGCTTGCAGTCTTGCTTGCTCTTGCTCCGTGCTGGAGGCAGGATTGACAATTGTATCTTCCGTGTCTCAATTTTGCATAGCATTGCCAAGTTACTCCCATTAAAACTACTCGAATAGAGACATGTTCTTCGTCGCAGGACGGCAAAGTGTTGCACTACAAGGCAAACCCTGCGATGACCAAAGGGGTCTACGACGTCAAGACCTACTTCTGGATGTTCAGCGATGATTTCATGAAAAACAATGCGTTCACCGTCGCCGTGCAGTTGTGCGGCAAGGCTGTCTTTGTCAAAGGGAAGGGTAACAGCGACGAAGCTCAAACCTACGAGAAGTATCCCATGGCCCCGTTGGAGCTGAAAGTGTCGCGGGAAGGCTTCTTTGACTACATGGCCTGGTACAAAGAATGAACAAGATCACAGTGACAGGGCGGGGATGGCGAATTCAGAGCGTCTTGAACGTTATGGAAACTGGTAATAAAGATGCAGCGAACTGAGCTTGGTCTTGTAAGACTGGCACTAAATGTAATCTGCTCATTTGCTCTTTGGAGCAGGGGCAAGGCATTCAGTCATAGGCAAAACCAGTCATAGGGTGGGATAGGTAGTAGGTATGTAGTGTTATTCGCGTTCGCGGGGGCTTTTAGTCTCTTGATCGTTTGGATCGCGGTCTAAATGTTACACCCACTTTCCGCAATCCACCCCGAAAGAACGCGCAATGGCGCATTCTGGGTGGTCGCTACCCAGAATCCGCCATATGGTGGGTTTTGGGTGGCGACCACCCAGCAGGCGCAATTTGCATGAGTAGAAGCTGCCAGAGCTGTCATAGCAGGGAAGGGACCCAGGACTCAGGAGGTGAAGTAAGTGGAGGACATTCCAACCGTGCACGAATTTAATCGGGACGCTCCGGTAGTTGCGCAAAGCGTCGATGGCATCATAGGCGCCAAAGGGTCTGCCTGTTTGTGTTTGTCTAGCCATTTTCTCATGACACGGGCGGCGGATCCTGGAGATCCATAGCTTAAATTGACCGCCGTGGACTGGAAGGACTCCCCTCTCATTCGAAAACTTTCGCAAGTTGCTAAGTTCCACAAACAAGCTCCGGTATTAAAAAGTTGAGTTTGTATTCTGACTGACATTGCAAAGAGTTGCGTTCTTTCTGCAGAGAGTGCGAGAGTTCATCGCCCGCATGCTCCGCTTCATGAGCCCCCACTTCACAAGAGGGTATTGCATAGCAATATTGATTTCGCCCGCGATTTGGCTTTTAGAGCAAGAACATCCTTCTTTCAAGCAGCGTTTTTAAAAAAGTGACAAAAATTTGCAAAAGTTTTGGCGAGCAATTGACAGAGCACAAAAGAGCGCACTACGAGCAATCAAACCGTGTCGCACTTCTGTCTATGCAGCAAAGAGCGATCTTAGCGTCAAAATCCCGAGAATGGCGTTTTCCGCGGTGCGTGTTTGCGTAGTTGAACAAACTTTTGTAGCCGCCTGAAAGAACACGTCGAGAGCTTTCGCCTCACGTGCCGATTGCCGCTCTACGCCGCAAGACGAGCGAGTTAGAGCCGGTTTGCGTATTTGAACCTTCGGGTTACTGTAACTCGCGTCATTCAAATTTTTGAGTTTCGACCGATGGGAGAACAAATGATCAGTGAGTCGAGAGCTATCTAAAAAGCTCGAGATCGTCTCTCTATGACGCAACTTGAACGAGTTAGAGCGATTTAGCGTTAAAATAACGAGAATGGCGTTTTCCGCAGTGCGTGTTTGCGTAATTGAAAAAACTTTTACAGCCGCATGAAAGAGCACGTCGAAAGCTTTCACCTGACGTGTCGATTGCCGCTCTACGACGTAAGACGAGCGAGCTAGAGCCGTTTTGCGTTTAGACATTCGGGTTACTGTAGCGCGCGCAATTCAAACTTTTGAATGTCGATTTCTCGAGGCACATTACCAGTGGGTCGAGACCTATCCGTAGAACCCGAGATCGTCTCTCTACGACTTTCCAACGCCGAGATCTGAGAGCGTGACGGACGCACAGACGCACAGACGCACGGACGCACGCACGCACGCACGCCGAGCTCTCGTAGGGTGTCGCCCGCCTGAGTGCGGGCGAAAAAATGACGAACAGATCGGCTGGACAGTACATTATGAGCGCTAAGGTGTCACCATTCACTGCAGAATTGTCGCTGTGTGACTCCGAAATGTATTAAGTGGCACGGGGGCAGGTGCGATATTAAATGCAGGCACTGGCAGGGGCACATCGTCAAACGGCTTTAGAGCTATCTGAAACCACGTATGGACGAAGCGCGAGCATTGTGTTGAATGCCGTGTATTCTGAGACATGGGAGCAGTGAGCGTGGCATTTTGTGAGTAGTGGCTGGGCACCATGGATCAATACGTGTTGTTACCAGGAGCTGTGTACCATAGGCCAATAAATGTTGTGAACAGCGGTTGTGTGCCATTTGTCGCTGCATGTTGTGAGCAGTGACACCCTAAGTGTGCCATTTTCCATGGCCTTTGGACTATGGTATCTCGGACTATACAGTGAAATCGCCAGAACACTGACTGACCGATTTAGGAAACACGACTACCTTTCGGGACAATCTGCGTTCACTGCGTGTCACTTTCGTTGTCTGCGTGAGATGCGTTAGAATCGCGCGTGCTACAGTAATCAGAAGCTCAAAAGTCGGGCCGCTTTGCTGCTCATTTGCGTGCGCGGCGGACGAGAGCTGCTATTCTAAGCAGTTTCATGACCAGAGTAGAAGTCGAGCAATAATCCAGTCTGTCTACCTGCCCGATGATGGAATTGCTGATTGACTACGCGGGCTCTACAAAGGCGTCAAAGGGGATATACACAGTTTTGTGTGGTTGAAACAGTCGCATCTTCTCGCCGCTTTGGCTCCGTTGGCGCCGCGTTTCGTTACTGCGCACGCGCTTCATCCTCCAGCTGTGTGTGTGTGCTGCAACTATGTATAGCAGTCCGTCACTACAAGCTGTGCATCTGTGCATAATGAGTCGTTCGAGTCCAGACCGTGTGCCACGTGTTACGTTATGCGCATTAGCCGAAATTCTTTCGCACGGCCTCAGCCGGGAGAACCCCTACGAGAGCTTATCGTGGGTACGTACGTCCGTCCGTGCGTCACGCTCTCAGATCTCGGCGTTGGAAAGTCGTAGGGAGGCGACCTTGGGCTCAAGCGATAGGTCTCGACTCACTGGTAATGTGCCTAGGGAAATTGACATCTAACCGTTCGAATTTCGCAAGTTACAATCACACAAAGGTCCAAAACGCAAATGGCTCTAACTCGCTCGTCTTACGCCGTAGAGAGGCGTGATATAACTTATGTAGCTAACAGGTCTCGACGTGCTCTTTCATAAGATGAGCAAAAAATTTATAATTAGCAAGACACGCACCACGCAATCGACATTTTTGACCTATTAAGTACTAAAATGCCTCTAGCACGCTCGCCGCGCATCGTAGAGACGCGCTCTTGAGCTCATCGAATAGCTCTCGACTCACTGATCATTCCACTAAAGGAAGTCTCTCAAAGTTTGAATTTCGCGAGTTACAGTAATCCAAAGTTCAAAAAGCACAAAGCGGCCCTAACTCGCTTGTCTTACGAATCATTTTCATAGGAAAGTCGTAGAGAGACGATCTTAGGCTCATTTGATAGGTCTCGGCTCACCGATCGTTTTGTTTTGTCGTGTAGTGATCATGGCTAAAAAGTTTGAATGTTGCGAGTTACAGTAACCCAGAGAGATAACCGCAATTGTCGCCTTACGTCGTAGAGCGACAATCGACACGTCGCTTGAACCGTCTCGGCGTGCTCTTTCTAGCAAGGGTTTTTTCGCTCGGCCTCAGCCGAGCGAACCCTATCAAGAGCTCGGCGTGCGTACGTACGTACGTACGTACGTACGTACGTACGTGCGTGCGTACGTACGTCACGCTCGCTTCGGGCTTAATAACTCGCTCGTCCGACGTCGTAGGGTGGAGTTTGAGACATCGTCGAGTAGCCTGAGGACTCCTCTCGCCATCTGTGTTCAAAACTGAAATAAGTTTTCAAACTCGCGCGCTACAGTATCCCAAAGTGGGGTCCATTTTAAGACAAAAGTTGACCGAAGCTAGTCAAATCGCATATCAAAGTGAAGCGCTCGAGCCCCTGAGCACGAATCCGACAACAAAAAGTTTCAAAAGTTTAAACAGAGAGCTACAGTAACCAAAACGCGTCGAAAACTGGAAACGACACGCTTGCTTCGGGCTTAATAACTCGCTCGTCCGACGTCGTAGGATGGAGTTTGAGAGATGGTCGGGTAGCCTGCGGACTCCTCTCGCCATCTGAGTGTTCAAAACTGAAATAAGTTTTCAAACTCGCGCGCTACAGTATCCCAAAGTGGGGTCCGTTTTAAGACAAAAGTTGACCGAAACTGGTCAAATCGCATATCAAAGTGAAGCGCTCGAGCTCCTGAGCACGAATCCGACAACAAAAAGTTTCAAAAGTTTAAACATAGAGCTACAGTAACCAAAACGCGTCAAAAACTGGAAACGACACGCTTGCTTCGGGCTTAATAACTCGCTTGTCTGACGTCGCTGGGCTGAGTTCGACACATCGACGGGTAGCCCTCGGACTACTCTCGCGAATTGTGACGTCGAAATAATAACAAGTTTTAAAAATTGCGCGCTACAGTATCCCGAAGTTATGTCCGCGAAAAGTCAAAACTTCATCGAACCTAGTCGAATCGCATATCAAAATGAAGCGCTCGACCTCCTGAGCAAGAATCCGACAAAAAAAAGTTTCAAAACGTCAATGAGAGGGCTACAGTAACCAAGACGCGATGAAAACTGCAGATTTTGGTTTGTTATATCTTGGCACTCGTACGTTGCAGAGCGGCGGTCTTGACATCGCTGAAGAGCGCACTGCAAGCCAACATCAAATCATGCTCACAATTAACCTATAGTTTTGCGCTAGATTCCAGTGTCTTTTTTTTAATTTAGTCTGAAAAGATGATTTTCTTGGTGTAAAGAATTAAACCCGAGCGATACCATTGTTGCGTAGCAAGACCACTCCAAAAAGTGTACTCGCGAGGAGAGTCAAAGACGCTGCACGAAACCGGAAAGGGCCTTGCTACAATCTCAGTACAAATTCAAAGCTCAAAACCACTCCGCTTTTTAAAAGAGACTTGTTCAATTAGTAAATACACACCATGAAAATCGGCATTCTCGACATTTGTAGCACTATGCAGCTCTAACTCATCCGTCTTGCGTTGTAGAGCGACGTTGGTTCGCACGTTTGAAAGCTCAGTTTTAACCACTCACTTCCGAAGAAACCATTTGTTTTTAACTCTTGACTTACGAACAATTTTGGCGTGCTCAAAGAATTTTTCCCGGGCGGTCCCAATGTTGCCTTGCAACAACCGCTCGGAAAAGTGCATGTCTTGCTAGAATTAAACCCGGACGATCCCAATGTTGCCTTGCAACAACCCCTCAGAAAGGAGTGTGTCACAAGTAACGCTTGAATAGTGGACTCCGGGCGGGCGCGCGTCATATCGGAAAGGCTTCGAAAAACTTTACAAAAGTATCCACTCTGTTACTCTTCCACTCTAGAACACTCACAAACCACTCTATGTTAATAAAACAACTCCACTTTAAATGCAGCTTGCTGAGCAGTATAAGCAGTATTTGTGTTCAACTCTTGTTCAGGAACATACGAAGGAAATGAAGCTGCTAGTTCAATTCATGGTATGCGTAACATGGTGGGCCAACGGAGCCCAAATGGAACCTGTTCATCCTCCGCGCTTTGTTGATGCGGTAAGGCAGATAGATCTTTCAACCAAACTAGCAGATGTAGTAGCCTGCGTGCTTTTAAGATTGCATTTACCTCAATATCCTCCCGGAGGCTTCTCTTACAAAATAGTGGATGACTTTCACTATTGGAATATTACGGAATTTACTCAAGTACGCCAATAGGCCAGCCCAATCAGCCAATAACCCCCCTCCCCTCCCCCCCCCCCCCCCCCCCGCCCCGTCCGCATACGTGTAAGCGCCAACCGGCCAGAGGGGGGGGGGGGGGGGGGGGGGGGGGGGTATAGAACCCCTCAGGGGGGGTGGGGTCTGAGGCCCCTGGAGGGGGGGGGTCAAATGACCTAAAAATTTTGCCAAAAAAAGTACCAAAAATAGGATAATTTTGCAAAAATAGGCCAAAAAGTGCCAAAAATCGCTTAATTTTGGTCAAAAACGTCCAAAATATAGCGCCGCAGGCAAAAATTTTGCTATTTTCAAGCGGTGCAGGCGAAATTTTTGCCATTTTTAAGCGCCGCAGGCAAAAATTTTTGAAATTCTAGGGGGGGTCTTTTGGGGAAGGCGGGAGGGGGGTACCTGGGGGGGGGGGGTATGGGGGGGTACACTTTCGGCTAGGGGGGGGCTTACCCCCCCCCCCCCCCCATACCCCCCTCCCCCCGGTTATACGTATGCCCGTCCGTTATGGTGTCCATGGGCGAGCGCTAGAGAAGTAAGAGAGGTTGGGCATATTGGAGGATTTGCGGCAAACTGTTCCTCCCCTGTCGGTGGAAAGAACCCCCCCCCCCCCACGATTGTTGGCGATTGGACTGTCCATCAATATCCAATTTGCGACTCACTGTTGGTAGTGCATAAAGGTCGACGTTGTGGCAACGCCGGACGGACACAGGAACCGACTCACCTTCATCAAACTGCTCGACATAGGGGAGGACTCGCAGGCGGAGCACTTCCTCATGTACTCCAAGGAAAAGGTGGACTATAGCTGTAGTTACCGGGTTTTCCCACAATTCAGCCCCCAAATATTGAGCCAACCTATGTTCAATCAGACCTTTTTCTTCTGAAACTAAGTCCACTCGCTTGATTATGGGAACACCCGATACAATGGTCTTCTAGCGCGTATGATGAACTCGTCGCCCATTCGCCCTGATGTTCGGTTGTTCGGTTGTTCGTGCGTGCCTTTCGGTTGTTCCACAAGCTTGATAGCAGCACTCGATCTGACAGCCTCATCACTCGGAATGTGAAGAGGAGAAGAGCGCGTTACAATGCTCAAAGATTGGAATTTCTGTTCTGTATCTATCGTTTCTTTCTACATATTTCCATTTCTCTTTCTTGTCTCTTTCTATTCACCCCTATTCGCTTCTCCTAGAGGTGCTCATTGACCAGGGGCTGTGATTTTTACACAGCAGTCCTTCGTTTCCCTGGTCAGCCCCATTCGTACGCGATTGGATTACGGTACCAACGTTGGCCAGAGGAAACTTGGAGATTGAACTTGAACAGGTGGAACCGACGGCACACGAGGCTGCCATACTAAACGCCTACAGCCTGGGCAAGATGGACGCCATGCTCTACTGGGGCAAGCATCACCGCACCTACTACTTTCAAAACGACAGATTCTGGACCACAGGTCGGTTTGGATCGCTTCAACTGTCTTCGGAGTTCCATGGTTCGCTTCGCTCCTTGTAAGACGATTGACTCTGCTGGAAACCTCGCCAAAGCTTTGGCGCAGTCGTCTTCAATGCCAATTCCTTTTGGCAGATGACCATATTTCTGCGTTTACATTCTTCAAATCGAGTGTTATCTGTTATTATTTTAGTTTTGGCAACTAATCGCGTATTTCTATCAAATGCCACATTTGCAAAAGATTTCTTTTGTTTTACAAATTATCCGCAGTCTATGCCGTTGCTATTTCTGAAGAAATTTCGATGCTAGATAAAAAAGTCGATTTTTGATATTTTTGAATTTTGATAGTAAATATCTCGAAGATGCTATGTTTTAAAAATGCAAAACTGTGTCACAAATTCTAATTAACTTACGGCCTTTCCATTTCTGCATTCACATTCGTCAATAAATGACATATTATTTTTGTCAATTTACTGAATTTTGACAAATAATTGCGTATTTCTATCAAATTGCACGCTTGCAAACAATTTCTTTTGTGTTACAAATTATCCGCAGTCTATGCCCTTGCCATTTCTGTAAGAATTTCGCCGCTAGCTCATCAGACTAAAAAGTCGATTTTCGTCATTTTTGAATTTTGATTGCAAATATCTCGATAATGCGAAATTAGCAACAGAAACGGACAACGGATCCGTACTCAGCGACCTCGAGTCTACTTGACCACATATGTCACATATTTTACTTCGGTGCCACGGAAACACAGACACACACACAGACGCACACACACACACACACACACACACACACACACACAGGCATTGTCAACCGTATATGTACATACACCTCGCCGCGCTGAGGCGCGGCGAAAACAAGCTGTGTGTGCAAAAATTTCAACCTATACTTTGTGTCTGTCAAAATTTGGTGAACAGTATAGTGAACTTTGTACACATCGTAAGCCGCATCTGGAGGAAGTGTCATGAGAATGTGTACCTTAATGCCAAGTGCACCTATCCCCACGATACGGTTGTCTGTACAGCTGATCTGAAGCTCAGTGATATCGCCGCGTTCGCTATATGTTATCGGCATGATACGACGCCGTTTGTCTGATGTTTCACATCCAACAAAAAAACTTGCCAAAAGTTTGGTGCGAGCGAATTCCTGTTTCCGAGTGCACATTCATCAATAAACAGCTGTTCTGGCCATCAGACGAAAATCTCGATTTTGAGATTTTCTTAAATTTTAATTCCAAATATCTCGAAATTGGATTTAATTGAAACTGTAAAACTACGTCACAAATTCTTATTGGCATACGGCCTTACCATTTCTGCGTTCAAATTCGTCAAAAAAACGACGTTCTCTTTTGTTGATTTATGAAATTTTGAAAAATAATCACGTATTTCTATTAAATTCCACATTTGCAAAAAATTTCTCTTGCGTTGCAAATTATCCGCAGTCTATACTCTTTCCATTTCTGAAGAAATTTCGCCGCTATATCATCAGATGAAAAAGTCGATTTTCGACATTTTAATATTTTGATTGAAAATATCTCGAAATTGCAATTTTTAAAAACTTCAAAACTATGTCACAAATTCTTATCGGCATACGACCTTTCCATTTCTGCGTTCACATTCGTCATTAAATGACTCTGTATTTTAGTCAATTTAGGTATGCAATTTTGACAAATAATCGCGTATTTCTATTAAATTCCACATCTGCAAAAAATTTCTTTTGTGTTACAAATTATCCGCGGTCCATGCTCCTTCCATTTCTGAAGAAACTTCGCGGCTAGCGCATCAGACGAAAAAGTCGATTTTCGACATTTTCGAATTTTAATTGCGAATATCTCGAAAATGCGAAATTAGCAACAGAAACGGACATCGGATCCGTACTCAGCGACCTCGAGTCTACTTGACCACATATGTCACACATTTTACACACACACACACACACACACACACACACACACACACACACACACACACACACACACACACACACACACACACACACACACACACACACACACACACACACACACACACACACACACACACACACACACACACACACACACACACACACACACACACACACACACACACACACACACACACACACACACACACACACACACACACACACACACACACACACACACACACACACACACACACACACACACACACACACACACACACACACACACACACACACACACACACACACACACACACACACACACACACACACACACACACACACACACACACACACACACACACACACACACACACACACACACACACACACACACACACACACACACACACACACACACACACACACACACACACACAGACATTGTCAACCGTATATATGTTGCAGTCAGTAGCCGTCTTCAGGCGATTGCCGTCTAGACGGCTATCGCCTGGTCGATCAGGCCGCGGCCGTCTTCTCGGGGAAAAGACGGCCATCGCCTGGTGCGTCAGGCGATGGCCGTCTTCTGCTCGAAAAGACGGCTATCGCCTGACGGACCAGTCAACAGCCGTCTTCAAAATGAAAGCTGTCGCCAGCGCTAGCAGGGAAGGGGCACAGCAGGCCTGAGCAGGAGGTGAAGTAAATGGAGGAGTGTTTATTCCACTTACTGTTTGCACTAAAACTCGGCCGGCGTCGCGCCTGGCGGGTCTCAGCTGAGGCTTAGCGCGACCACCAACTTCAGGGCGCGCTCCGCGCGCCCTGAAATCGGTCACCGGTCGCGTTAAGCCTAAGCTTCGACCCGCCAGACTGCGACGCCGACTGACTCTTGTGAACTGTGGGCGCAGGGCGAGCCTAAGCATAGCCTGAACTGGAAGGAATATACTGTGTCCGAAACTAATACAGAGAAAGAAAAGACGGCCATCGCCTGACGCATCAGGCGATTGCCGTCTAGACGGCCGCGGCCTGACGCATCAGGCGATTGCCGTCTAGACGGCCGCGGCCTGATCGACCAGGCGACAGCCGTCTAGACGGCTATCGCCTGAAGACGGCCATCGCCTGTGACATATATATGTTGCAGGCCATGGCCGTCTTCAGGCCATCGGCGTCTAGACGGCTTTGGCCTGGTCGATCAGGCCGTGGCCGTCTAGACGGCGTTGGCCTGATGCGTCAGGCCATGGCCGTCTTCCGCTCGAAAAGACGGCCGTGGCCTGATGGACCAGGCCGTAGCCGTCTTTTAGAGTGTCAGCTGTTGCAAGCGTTTGCAGGGAAGGGGCGCAGCAGGCCTAAGCAGGAGGTGAAGTAGATGGAGGAGTGTTTATTCCACTTGCAGTTTGCGCTAAAACTCGGCCGGCGTCGCGCCTGGCGGGTCTCAACTGAGGCTTAGCGCGACCACCAACTTCAGGGCGCGCTCCGCGCGCCCTGAAGTCGGTCACCAGTCGCGTTAAGCCTAAGTTTCGGCCCGCCAGACTGCGACGCCGACTGACTCTTGTGCATTGTGGGCGCAGGGCGAGCCTAAGCATAGCCTAAACTGGAAGGAATACACTATGTCGGAAACTAACAGAGAAAGGAAAAGACGGCCATGGCCTGGCGCAGCAGGCCGTGGCCGTCTAGACGGCTGTGGCCTGACGCATCAGGCCACGGCCGTCTTCTGCTCGAAAAGACGGCCGCGGCCTGATCGACCAGGCCAAAGCCGTCTAGACGGCGATGGCCTGAAGACGGCCATGGCCTGTGACATATACACCTCGCCGCGCTGAGGCGCGGCGAAAAAAGCGTCGAGTTCTCACATGGCCATTTGAATTCGTTCAGACATCACCGAGAGGACCGCACAAGACGAGCTGTCAATCAAAAGCACCTTCAAGTTCTCAGACGAAGACTTCAATAGCAAAATCGATGCAGCGATGATGTCAGAGCATCCTAAGAAGGCCTACTTCTTCAAAGGGGACAAATGCTTGAAGTACCACCTGGAGAAACACAGAACCATATTCGTGAAGAAGATCAGCGAAGTCTTCTGGATGTTCCCAAAGAACTTCCACGAACACATTGATGCGGCCGTCCAATACGACGAGATTGCCTATATTTTCAAGGTTTGTTGTGCAGCAAGTTTGTTTAGGAGTTTAGTGTTTGTTGTTACCACTTGTTGTCGACGCGTTATTCTCATGCAGGGCGGCAATTATCTAGAGCTTCCGATGACAAGCGCAGAGAACACTCGAAACGACATCACCGGAGGATCTTCAGGTTCGCATACACATTGTGCCTGACGCATAGTTATACTGATGCTGTACCCCAGCGCGCGCACACACACTCACACACTTGCAGGCCGAGTGTTGGCCATGTTTAATACTATGGATTTCCTCTGGGTGATTCGCAAGGACAGCGACAAGGTTGCTTACGTGGCACGTGAAGATGTAGCCTGCCAAGGCCAAGCAACCCAATTCTACGAGGTGCCCTGGCCGTTTCTGTTGTTATTTTGGTCGTGAATGCCTACTGGCGTAGCCCATGGTGTTGGTGAAATAGACGAGGGAAGCCATGTGAATTGAAACCGCTAGCTTTGTTCTTCCACCAAGCGCATTACCACCAAATACCACCAACCCCTAGAGACACATTCGTTCAAAATTCATTCAAAATGCACATTCCAAATGCCAAACTGGCCTTCTTGGAAGAGAAAGAGGCTTGTGAACATCAACAGTAAATGTTGGTCCCTTTAATTCGAACCGGCGAATTACATTTGATTCGTTCGTTCTCGATCCTGTGGACAAGCTACGATATTCGTTCCAACAACAACTCAATGTGCCAACAACTCTTCTATGTAATCAAACAAGTCGCATCAAAATACTGGCAAGCTGCACCAAAGTTATGAGCAGCGGGTCTTGAGAAATTGACCAGTATTGCGTTTTGAGGCCACATTACCACGAGAATGGCCCTAGGATGTCAGATTTGGTATCGGACGTGTCATCATATTAAGCTAACACCTCCAAGTTTCACTCTTCTACACACATACAGTATGTGGCTTTCCTGCAGCTTTCTGGCAATACTTTGTGGGGGTGGGGGGGGAGGGGGGCTGGACTAAATAGAACACTGGATCCACATTCCACACACAAAATTGAGAAACACAGTGCTTTATCGAGCGTATCGTTTCACTGGCTTGCAAAGAGCAGCTTGTACATAGGTGTCGATGGACAACAGAGCTGACTCGACTCACAAGATTGAGGCAGGCCTAGAGTGGTCACTGGACCCGCCCAATAGCCACATTTACATCCTCTACTCCAACGACAAGTACAGCCGATTCACCCTCGACGCCACCAAGAAGGTACCGTCTACAGAACACCAACATACTCCTACGTATGTTGTATGGCTCGATCGTGAAGTATTCTGTTGTTGTTCGCTTGTGTGTGTGTGTGTGCTTCCCAAGGCGATTTGGGAAGGCCACACTTCCACACTCCACGTAGATCAGCATAATTATCACGGACACTTCCCGAGTGCACCCCTACCCCTACCACCTCCAAGCAGGGTGTCATACTGGAATTCATTTTTATGCTAGTATAGTACAGTATAGTATGGACGATTAATTTTCAATTCTAGTATAGTATAGTATAGTATTGCCGTTCCTTGTGAATTGTAGTATAGTATAGTACAGTATAGGCAATCATTCATGAATTGTAGTATAGTACTAGAATAGAATTCCAGTATAAAAGTCACACAAAAATTTACAAATCGTGCCCAACTGCCAGCTTCAATGTCCTCAGTTGCTCACTTAAAGGCACGTTGGTTCTGTATCTAAGCCATTTACAACAGTTTCATGCAAGTTTACTGATAACTTGAACAATTTTGGTCAGGATACATCGGCCCACAGCCGAAATTTGCAGTGGAAATCGACAAAATCTATACTGTAATACCATTCCAGTATGGGTTCAATTCTAGTATAGTATAGTACTAGTGCCTTTAGCCCATAGGTGATACTGTAAAATCTATGGCTCAACACCTATGGAAATGGAGTCATTTGCATCGACCCATGGAAAGCAGCCACTGTTCACAACATGTATTGACCTATGGTTCACAGTCAATGCTCACAACAGCCCATAGGAGATTCAGATAGATCTAACGTCATTTGATACTGTGCCTTTGCCAGTGCCTGCTTTTAGGGTTGCATCAGCTCCCATGCCCCAGAATATACTCAAGTGTGGTGCGCCACGCTGCCAGGGAGCACAGAAAGGAAGTGGATGCCCTGCGATTGAAGACGCCCCACGCGAAGCTCTACACGCCGGAGAGCGACCCGGCCGTTTGGAAAGAACTGGAAGAACTCACACTCCGTCTGTTCCCTGAGTGGCCACAGAAGAAATGAGCCACCGAATGATTTCAGTGAGAACATTGTCTTACCCATTGCTTCGGTTACTCGTTTGGTAGGTACGTACTTATGTTCCCAACGGTACGTATAGCATCGCATTGGCCCAGTTGAGCGATGGATCTGGTAGGTAAATGAACGAATTCTCGATTGTCGTTAAGTAGGTAGGGTGTCTGAAGTTCGATTGAACTGTTGCGCTGCCGTTGAGGTCGTCTATTGGTTTGACCAACGCCACGCTCCTGCTCCTGAAAGAAAGGGCTCAGCTCCCTCTATATAGCGCTATATAATCAAAACGCTGTCGTCCCACCACGAACAACGGGTGTTTGGTCTACGGTATTCCCTTGGTCTCCCTTCCGCGGAGTACCTGGCGTTCTAGCAAAAGTGCTGCAACAAAATACACCGAAATATCACCACAGTCCAAGAGTGCGTAAACACGCGCAAAACGTGTAGTACCCATTGCCCACTCACACGAGTTTGAATGTCAATTCGCTATTCGGAAGTCAATTTTGTGGTTTTGAGGCGATCATGGCGGAAAAGTCCAATAATTCTGAAACTCAATGTGAATTCTGCGGGAAAAAGTTTGCGACTCGAAGTAGTAAGAGGTCGCACGTCTCTCGCGAGCACAGAGAAGAAAATCTGGCCTCGAAGAACATTAATTATAGGTCGACATGTCTTCAGTGTGGAACCAAAGTTTGTTGCTATTCATCCGCTTTGCTGCTTTTGTATTCTTACCTCTTGCGGTGTGGTAGCGTTTCAGTTTCGCTCCGTCGACGATCTCTGTGACCATCTGACAAAGCAACATCACAGAGACGAATTTGGACTCGAAGAGGGTGAATTCCAGAGCTGAAGCGAATTTTTGGACTGGAAAAGCAGTTACGAAGACGAACAGATGGTCAATTTTGTAGCCTTCAACCCGGCCACGACGAGCAAGAGTGAAACCCAGAGTGAACGCTTTGTGTTTTGTTTTGCAGTTTTGATGCCACGGTCAGTTAGGGCTGTTTCCAGACTATACCTTCTACTGCAATCGAAGTGGCACTTACCAGAAGAAAGGGACGGATCAGCGCAAGCCACCTGCGGGCAAGGGGCCGACAAGCAAGATTGGCGTCTACTGTACCAGCCGGCTGAAAGCTAGCCACGATTTGGTTTCAGGCAAGGTCAAAGTTTGGGCCTGCTTTGCCCACTATGGCCACGAAATCGAGGCGTGCCACGTTCCAACAACTGTGAAGCACAAGGAGAAGCTTAAAGGTCAGAATTTAAGCTTAAGCCATCGTCTGGACCACTGATAGCATGTAACACGCGCCCCCTCGTGGAGGGGGGGGGTGGGAATTCGGGTTTCGGGGGGGGGGGGGTACAGACCATATAGGTATGGCATCTGTTGCTGTATTGGCCCCAAATGTCTACACCTCTGGCTGCGCCTGCAGGCACCTTGAGGCTGGGGGGGGCCTTCCTCCTCCTGAGGCCAAGAGAGAGAATCTCAGGCTCTCTCCCCCATCGAAACAGATGCGTCTGGCGCCCATTGACGAGCTTCGCTCTGTGCTGGAATGGAAGAGACTCTGAGGATCACTGCGAATCTTGGTAAAATTGCTGTTGTCCAGTTTCCATGAATGCTATGAGGCGGACTGAAAGCGACTATTCGGATTTCATTGCAGACGACACGAGCAACATTTCTGCGGTGGTCAAGTGCGCTCGGACGACACTGGTAGCTGTGAGGAACTCGTCCGCTGCCCAGCGGCACTGGCGATCTTCCCTGGAAAGCGCCGACAAGCAGAATTTGCCCACCAACGCGCGCGTGGAGAAGCAGTGCAGAAGCCTCTGGCAGGTCCCAAAGAAGACCAAAAGGAAAACGATTAGAGCTACCCCGATCGAAGAAGAGAATATATTGAGAGACCTATTGAACCACTAGAATTGTGCGTATAAGGTCTGCTCTGATATCGTACAGTTGTTGCGCTACTGTGTCTCGATACGCTTCAGTTGAAGTATGTAGGAAGCGTTTCGACGATAATTAGCAAAGAACGGCGATCGAGGCTCCGGAAGTTTGAATTTGTGCCTTTTTCCTCACGGTGGGATGAATTGCGCACTCTTGAACTGTGGTGATATTTTGGTGTACTTTGTTGCAGCACTTTTGCTAGAACGCCAGGTGCCTGCAACACTAACACGGGCCGACAGGTCCTTCGTCGCTCGCTCGTGCAGTCCAGATCTTCTCAGCTGATTTCGCTCGTGACGGCTTGCTGCGCTTGCGCTTTCCGTGTTCTCTCGATGGATTTCTGCGAGCTGCCCGCAGAGGTGGCGGGCGCGCCTGGGAGTTCGGAAAGCGGTAGAAGTGGTGGCAGTCTGGTGGACGCCAGCTGGGAGCTGCTCGACCCCTGTCCCGACGTGCGCGCCCTCTTCCTGGAGTTCGACCGGCGCTTCTTCGAGGGAAAGCTGGGCGGCTGCGAAGTGCGCTGGAGCCCCAGGATGACACTGTGGGTCGTTCGCTATTTTGAAGTCCTTGGTGTGTCGACGTGTACGCAGAAATTGATCGATTCGTGTAAGTGTTACTACAAAGCGCAGCCGAAGTTCGTACTTTCACAACTTTATTTTAAGCTGCGCCGGCCAGTGCCACTACGAGGGTCGAGGGGGCCTCTGCTCCATTCGACTGAGTCAGCCTCTGCTCAAGCTCCGACCCAGAAAGGACCTGGTAGAGACGCTGCTGGTGGGTTGTGACGACGTGTGACCGTGAGACGAGTGAGCGAGTGATGAAAGGTCAACAGGTGGGCAAACTTCGTCTGGCGATGCTTCATGTTCTGCGCTTCTTTGTTCAGCACGAGATGATCCACGCCTACCTGTTCGTCACGGCCAATAACAAGGTAGTGAAGGCAAGCGCGTGGAGACCCGTGGCGTGGCGGCAGACAGACACACACACGTCTGGTTCTGTTCAGGACCACGACGCGCACGGGCCCGAGTTCCGGGGCCACATGTTGCGCATCAACCGCGAGGCGGGCACCAACATCACCGTCTTCCACAGCTTCCACGCCGAGGTCGACGTCTACAAGCAGCACTGGTGGAGGTGCCTGGGAGCCTGCAGGTCGAGTTTGGTCGCGCCGCGCCTCACAGTGGAGACTGCGTAGAATTCGAATGCGCAACTCCTATGCGCTACTCGTCGCGCGGCTATCGCCAGAAGATTGTTTTGGTTAAAATTCTCCTACAGTTCGTGCCCTGATTCGATTGACTGTCCAACATGCATGTAAGTACTGCCTCGTAAACAGAGTGAACGTCGACAGAAGGAACGAAACTCCGGACGTTCGAAGTTCAAAATCAAAAGTGCGCACTTTTCTTTTGGACAAGCGGGCGCAGTTCGAAGGTTTTCAAAGGTTTCAGGGGTTTATTGTGGCATAGGCCGCGCACCATAAGGCCTTGCGAAGTACCGTTGTCTAATCTTAGTTAGTGATGTTGCAACTTCAACTGGAAGGGCTGAACGGCGCAATAGTAGCTGAGGCGGAAGGTTGTTGATCTACCGCGAACTATTGACGTCTCAGGACTCGGCCGCCCTATCTCGGCTGGGTGAAGCGGGCCACCAACCGGGCTCCAGGTCCCAACGACTTCTGGTGGTCGGAGCATGAGAAGAGGTGCGGCGGACAGTTCGTCAAAGTCAGAGAGCCTGACGGCTACAAGAACGGCAAGAAGGCGGGCGCCAAGAGAACAGCCGGCGACGACAACAACAACGCTTCCGCTGCTGGACGAGACGAGAACAGCGGCGGCGCCGCGCCCAACAAGAAAGCCAGAAAGACTTCTGGTGGGGTAATGCGAAGGGGGGGGTGGGGGGGGGGGGGGGGGGAATACACTCTACCAGGTATGGCACGCTCCACGGTGTCCAAAACGCTAGTGCGCACATGTTATGTGCAGTGTCGATTCGCACGATTGCGTCGCATTGTTTGCACATCACAAGCCGCCACCCCTTCAGAACATGCCTTCTCTCACTTCTAGCCATTTTGGACAACAAGCAGCCCAGTCTGCACAAGTTCTGGGGCAAGGGCCAGGTGCTGGGAAGCCGCACTACCCCCTCGACCAACAACGAGACTGGGGAAGCTGTTGTGCCGTGGAAGAGTCTAGTGGTGGAAGGGCCCCAGATGTCCCTGGAGGAGGGGAGTGAGACGATGGCCGAAACCCCTGAAGGCAGCTGCAGCTGCCCAGTGTGCGGCCAAGCCGTCAAGCGTCAAGCCATCAACGGACACCTGGACCTCTGCCTGCGCATGGGAGAGTGACGGAAGAAGAAGGCTCAACACAACACCATGTGAAGTCTAGTATTGTCGAGTTGTGTGCTCTACGCTGCGACCTACCTACGCTCCTTCTGAGTGCTCTCTTCTTGTCAACGCGCGCAGTTGCTCCGTCCAACGTCCAAGCGTGTGGTGCTCTTCTTTGTAGGTTGGTGAAGGGGTGGCTTTGGCTTGTTTGTTATTATTAGTCTTTCGAGTATCGCCGTTTTCTGGCCTGGTGGTCGCCTGCTCGAGATTCGTGCCTTAGGCGTAATAACGTGTAAGTTACCGTAGCCCTCTGTGACTGTTCTGAACTACGTCGAGTCTTGGAATGGAAAGGAAAGGGTGAATCGGACGTATCAGCGCAATCAAGTCTGGACGTACCGGCGAACTACTCGAATCTGAACATACTGACGAGTGCGATGTGATGATACTTCACTTTTCGATTTGCCCCCCCCCCCCCCGCCAACCCATCTGGCTGGGAAAGTTACAACAACCCTAATTGCGCCTCAGCTGTGTAGCCATCAATCAGCCACCTAAGGGACACGTTGGTGTTTGATCTTTCCTAGGCGTGCCTGGTTGGGTTTGCTCAATACGTCTTAACAATTGTCAACTGCAGTAGAAAGATGTGAATTTGGCGTGGTCCTAAACGGAATTGCGTGATCATCGCTACAGTAACCCTGGCCTTGTAGATCGTAAGCTAAATCGCGAGCTCGGTTTTAAGAAAGCGAGATTCTGAGCTTGACAAAGCAGGAAGCAGTCAACTCCACTCCACAAGTCAACTTCGTCGAATTTGCTGTGTCTTCCTGTGAGGAAGAGGAACTACTGCGTCTTGAAATGGGATCCAGCGTCGATTCGAAGGCAGCGGACCTTCCCCAGTTGTCGCTGTCTTCTGTGGAGAAGCAGTCGCTGCTCGACCTCTTCCAAGACGAGCTTTTTCAGTACACGGACCTGGCTCAGAAGCTGGACGCGTGCTTTGCCTTCGCTGGTAACTTACGTCTTGTCTTACAGAATGAAACGAAAACGTTTCATTCTTTTGGTCGCCTTTTGCACAATCGACGACCTTGAAAGATCTGTTTTCAGGCCTAGATTCACCCGAACACGAGTCTGTGCGCGACCAGATCCGATCGGAGTTCTACCGCAATCGCTCCGAATGCCAGCGGCTCTTCGTGCAGCTGCTGCGCAAGCCCAAACACTTGGAGGCGGCGGCGCGCGTCTACGAATTCGTGTTGGCCCAGTGCGACGGAAGTGAGAGTGGTTGCGCAAATTTTGTTGTAAATGAAGAAAATTGCCAACTTTGCTCTATCTTCTCTCTCTTCAGAGCTGGCGAGCGAGACGAAGAGAAGAATGCAACTGGCCGATTTGACCGACGAGTCGATCGAGGGTTTCCGTCGCCTGCTGAAGGTCTACAAGAGACTGCGTGAGATGGTGGGCGTCTCGGAGCTTCTTCAGGCCATGGAGAAACTGCCGGCGGCCAGGCGACAGCGCTACGGCACCCTTCTCACCTCACTAAAGAAGGAGCTGAACTCGCCCAACTGCGGTTAGTCTCTTCAGCAATGTTTCGCTCGCTTTGAGAGGGGTGTAAATGCTTCCCATGACAGTGGCGACTGTTGTGAATGTGTGGGCGGAGGGGAGGGGGGGGGGGCGGGGGGTTGGGGCCAAATAGTTAGTAGTGTGAGTGTGCGCTGCTTCTTCGCCACACTTTGGCACTCAAAGGATTGGCGTGTGGGGGCGGGGCTAAGCGTCACCGTCCTATAAGTCTGAGTAATGACGGTTGATCATATCGGCCGATTGGCATGACTTCCTCTTCTCCAGACCGTGAGAGGCAGTGGCGTCATCTGCTCGCCCAGTTGCCCCACCACCGCGTGAGGGGGACGGAGGTGGGGGAGCAGGGGGCGGCCTGGTACTTCGACTTCGTCTCCTCCCTCGAGAGAAGCGGCCCCGTCGGCCGCACTCTCGTGCGCAAGTGCATCGACGCCCACTTCGCCGCCTCCCACGGTGGGTTTTGCTTTGGGGCGATTGATTGGTCGGCTCGGCTGTGTTTGGTGACTCAAATCATGTGAGAACCTATGTTCATTTCCTTGGGCATATTTGGGGGTCTGTTGGGTCGGCGGGGTTGCCGGCAGACCAGACGGGGTTACCTTAGGCCCGGCCGCCTCCTGAATCGAAACACTGCATGTAGTATGATAGTGTCGTCGCGGCTACCGCCAACGTCCGGCCGAAAGGACGGTCGTCCAGCGGTCGGCGTCGGCGTCAGCCGTCGGCTCGACTTCGTCCGCTGGGCGCCAATGGAATGGAAGGGTCGTTGGCTGTCAGGTCGCAGGCCTAGACGACGGTGCCGCTTCTGTCTGCTGCGCCTTCTTCGACGACGACGACGTAGTGGCAGCTGCTCTGCTTGGAGCAGCGGCGCCTCCGCAGTTCTGCTGGTGCCGGTGATTCTCTTGCGTCGCCGCCTCTTCTCCTCTGACGTCCTGCCGGCGTTCCCCAGCGACGGTCGGCCGGCGCTTCGGCCATTCCTTCTTTCGGTGGGAGCTCTTCCACGGTCAGTTGAATGTTCTCCGGTCGAGGGCGCGTCGTCGTCGTCTTTTCCCTCTGGTCGTAAGGGAGGGACGACGCCTTGTCACCAGATTGGCTCGCTTGCTTGCGTCGGCGATGGGAAACCCAGACGGCGGCTTGTTTATCCTCGTCGTCCTTCTTGTTCTCCTTCTTCTTGGCTTCTTTCTTCGAAAGTTTTAATTCTAACTAGGTAGTGACTGAATTTGGATGACGTTATCAACCACAGAAAGTACTTATATTGGGCCAGAATGGAATCGTACATGTGCGCAGAGTATTACCCATCTCAGATTCATGGGCAACAAATTCAAATCAGATGGTGTATTCGATTCGAAACGCTTATCACATTTGAATTCAAATGTTTGCATTCCTACACAACACAAAAGACCATTTGGAAATCGGGCCCTTCACGCGCGATCGCAGTGTAGTAAACCATATCGCTCACACCCTCTCTAAAGTCCACAATTTTTTGTGGAGTATAAAAATTGTTTCGCATGCAGCGTTATTGCAATTTTGGCTTACATATGCATACTATCAGTTGCAAAATTCGATCTGTTGGTAACCAGAATTAACTTGACGATAACCAGATCACAACTGTGATTCCCCCCCCCCCCCGCCCCCCCCCCCCCCACTTCTGTGCCGCGTCTGACTCTGGCGCTCTCTGCAGAGAAGCACCTGGAGGAGGTGAAGCGGCGCCAGGAGCAGCGGGCTTCTTCGGCCGCCTCTTCAGTGGCGCTGCAGCAGTCTTGCAGCGGCAACGGCAGCCCGGGGCCAAACGGCTCCAAGGTGGGCGTAGTCCGCGCCTGGAGGCCCGACAACGACCAGGCCATGATCGGTCGGTTACTGTAGTTACAATGGTTCACTTCTATTGGGCGACAAGACGCGCTGTCTCGTCACACAGACTTCGAGGACCCTTCGGCGGAAGTGTCTGAGCTGCGTCCGCGCGCCTACCAGTTGGAGTTGTCGCGCGAGGCGTTACGGGGCCACAACGTGGTCGTGACGGCGCCCACGGGCAGCGGCAAGACAATCGTCGCCGCCCACGTCACCCTCGAGCACTTCAGGGAGGCCAGGAGGCTCAAGAGACTCAGCAGGGTGCCTCTGTGGACTATTATGCTCGCAGCTGATCAATTCAAATGAATCTACAAGCGTTCAGATGGCCTTCTTCGTGCCAACGGTTCCTTTGGTGGAGCAGCAGAGAGCCGTCTTCCAGCGCTATCTGGCCCACTGGTGCAAGATCACTGGTTGGTGTCTGGGAAGCCTTAGTGATCAGTGTTGTGTCATCTGGTATACCTTGTGCTTACACTTCCTTCTTTACTTCGGCAGGCATTTCGGGCGGGGAGCGCAAGACGCCGCCCTCGGAGGAGGCGCTCAACTATCACGTGGTCGTGCTCACTCCTCAGATCATGATGTGAGGACGGGCTCTAGCCTGCCTGCCTGGCCGCCTCTGTGCATTGTGTGACGAGCTATTGATCAATGGCGCTGTGTCTCACGTACCCACTCAGCAACATGCTGGAGAGCGGCAGTGGGGGCCTGCTGCTGACCGACTTCACCCTCTGGATCTTCGACGAGTGCCATCACGCCGCCGAGAACCACCCATACAATGGTGCTGACGCTATACTTGCCTGCTTCGGCCATCTCTGTAATGATTGGCTTCTGACATCTGCTTCAGTCCTCATGCGTCTCTACCACGAGGCGGCTGACAGGAAGAAGACTAGTGTGGAGGAGCTGTCTTTGCCTCAAGTGAGTCTGGCTGGCCATTTGAAATGACTGAAGTACAGGGTTTTTTTTTAGATGAGTGTTTTTCGTTCGGCCCGATTTTGTATAAAACAGCCGCCGATATTAGAAAGGCATTGGCATTTTGTATGTTAGGTGCCCAGCTCAATTGGTCTTGTAATGCACAAATTACAGGGTGTCAAAGTTGAGATCGAAAATCTCACGATCGGCCGACTTTGAAGCACGATAACTGGCATTTGCTTTTGAATTGTTGGACGCGGCAAATTGCATCTGAAAGGCCTTTAAACAGGCTTTAATTTGCCACAAGAACGAACTTTCCACGTTGCCTAACGGCCGAGCTACAGCGCCTCGAAATTTTTAGCATGGGTCAGAGGCCGCCTTTCTCAGCGGATGACGGCCTGCGCCGCTCCAGAACGCGCTATCGGAGATTTTGACTAGTTGTCGCTCGGCCGTTAGCCAACGTGGAAAGTTCGTTCTTGTGGCAAATTAAAGCCTGTTTAAAGGCCTTTCAGATGCAATTTGCCGCGTCCAAAAATTCAAAAGCAAATGCGAGTTATCGTGCTTCAAAGTCGGCCGATCGTGAGATTTTCGACCTCAACTTTGACACCCTGTAATTTGTGCATTACAAGACCAGTTGAGCTGGGCACCTAACATACAAAATGCCAAAGCCTTTCTAATATTGTGTTAAAATTTCATCGATATCGGCTGCTGTTTTATACAAAATCGGGCCAAACGAAAAACACTCATCTAAAAAAACCCTGTATATAGTCACATTTGGCGCTTGAGACGCTTGCGAGTTTGGGAAAGATAGCCTGAGTATTGCTCTCACGCTCCCTCACACGAATCTCATTTCTGTTCCCCCTGCCTCATGTTATGGCAAAATCCATGCCAATCTAAAGTGTATGAACGTTGGATAGGCATTTGTCAAATGGACTAATCTGTCCGTTGAATAGAACGTGTAAAGATGAATTTGTCTGACGTTTGTCTACCTACCACTACAGAGAAGTAGATACGGTATCTTCTCCTTCCCTACCTGCCACCACAGCTTTCACCGACACCGTCTCTTACCCTCTCCCCCCTCCCTCCCTCCCTCTCCCTCTGTCTTTATAGGTGGTGGGTCTGACGGCTTCTCTGGGCGTAGGAGGCAGCGGGACGAACGAGGATATGGCCAGGGAGCACATAGCGGCCATGGCCGCCAATCTCGCCTGCCACCGACTGGCGCAGGTTCACTCGGAAGAGAGCAGACGCGAGCTACTCCAGCACGTCAGCGTCCCTGACGACTGTGAGCGCGAGGAGTGTTGGAGAGCGAAGTTCTGTTGCGTTGAACTCGAATGGGCGAAAATACGGCATACGCGAGTGTTTATTTGGCGGTTGTCTCCGTGCCAATCGTGTGCGACGACTTTGTCAACCTTTCCTACCCCCTGTTGAAGTAACTCCAGAGTATCCACTACGCAGCGCATTATGCCCGCACTCGGGGACCTTACCGTCTGCTAGCGCTTAGCCGACGCTGTGTAGTGACAGTTCTCTGTGACTGGGTCATTGGTTACTTCTGGAATCTGTTCTCTGAGAACAATATATGCGAGCCAATGATTCCGTATGTTGCAGCGCTGGTGTCGGTGCCGTCGGAGCAGGGCAGCGACCCCTACTGGATCCACCTGAACGACCTCATGTCCCAGATCGAGGCCCAGCTGCTGGTATGCGCACTGATACCCACTCGCATTCAGTATCAGTGCTCGAATGACGATTACTGCAGCCTCTGCTCGACTACGCGCTGCAGACGCAGAGGGGCAAGGGCCCCCTGACGCAGAAGGACCTGGACATACCCAAGCAGAGGTCTCAACTACGTGGCTGAATTTGTCGACTGATGTAAACTTATTGTTGATTTCACGCACAGGTCCTCGGAGCGCTACACGGGCTGGCTGGCGCTGCTGCTGCGACGCAGTCCACTCATGCGACAGCAGGAGGAGAGGTTCGAGATACTCAAGTGCCTCGAGCATCTCAAGGTTGGAGAGTGGATTGGATGTCGAGTTTGTGTTGTATAGTATGTTGTACCGAGTTGCCGACTAACCACGCCGACGAACCGACATACTTTTTCTACTGCGCCCAACAGTAGCGGTGTTGTCTTGACATCCTCTGAGCGATTGGCTGTCTACCAACTAACACTCTTGAGGTGTACGCCGACTCTCTTGACCTGGCGCTGCACCTGCCCAGCGGTCACTCCTTCGACTACATCGCCAACAGAATGGAGGCTCTCGAGGAGAAGTGCGCCGGCGACCACCTGGGAAGGGAACTGCTCAGGAAGTACAAAGGTGGGCGCAAACTGCCAATCTGGGACGGAGATATGTTTCACTGGTTGGCTGTAAGTCTGCTGTGGTAGAAGAGTGAAAAGTAGTGTTAACTAGCCAGCAATGCTCGCGTTGCTACGGGTAAGAGGAAACGCAATCTGCATGATTACCCAGTGGAGTTTTAACAGAACTGCTAAGCCTTAGCGACGGGTACAGTAGCGACTGTTTTGCGTAAAGAGTGAATCCCATTCTCAGGCTTGAATTCGTAGATCACGCTTTTGATTGGTTAGGCCGTACCACTTGCCGTCTAAACCCTTAATGATTTGTCAGATGCCCAAATTGATGCTGGTGTTTGGAATCGAGCCTAAAATAAGCGATCGCACAGTTAGGGTGCTCGCTTCTCTTGGGACACTACTACCCTGTATTGCTAGCGACGAGCACATACATACCGTATGTCGCTCTATCGTTGCAGAGAAGCTGCCCTTCCTGGAGGAGTCTGTCGTCCAGCAGCGGCAGCATCAGGGTCGTCAGCAGCGCCAGAAGCGCGTGGTGGCCGAACTGCGCCGCGTCCTGCTGGAAGAGTACTCGGAGAGGGCGGACTCGCGCACAATAGTCTTCGTGCGCACTCGACTGCTGACACAGCAGCTGGCCGACCACTTGAATGACCCCCTGCAGCAGCCCCCACTGGTCGACGGCCTTGGGAGGGTGGTGCGCGTGGGATACCTCACCAGTGAGTGGGCAAAGGTTGCAGATTGTGTGCGGGCCGTAGATGTGGCGCTTCTTCGAGGGGGCTCAATATTTCCACCCCTTGTGAGTTCAGCATTACCATACGCTGCCAGCGTGTATTTTCATGCTTTTTGGCACTCCGCCGCTTGAAAAGCGAAGGAGTGCTAGCTAGAGGAGCGGTAAAGCCCACAGTTAACACCTTCGGGGCTGGCTCTCGCTAGGAAGCACCTAGGGAGCCAAATTTTTTTTAAAAGATAGCTTATGACGACGCGCAGCGTGCTCGGGGGGTGAAAAAATTTCGGCGGTGGAAGAATTTTGCGAAAATTCAAAAATTCGCATTTTTGCTAAGTAAAAACCAGGCAAGTCGTCCGGGGGACGCAGTATACTCCACAAATTTGAACTCCTACGCACAGTGACTCGTTTGCTGTTGTGACCCCCTGACACTCCCAATCGGAAAACTAATGCCGAATTCGTGATCTACATCCCAGAATACCCCAGAATCGACATACAACACCCCTAACTTCCTGTGGACTCACAGAACCAAAATTCTGCACTTGGGGTACGGTAGCATGCGAATTCGTCATAGGTACGCTTAAACATCATCTAAACGCTAAACGAATGCCAAATTCGTAATCAGCGCCCCCGAAAACCCCGAAATCGAGTATAATATCGCGAAAGTCGACCCGACACTCAATATTCAAATGGACGCGGCAGGGTTACTGTAGGTCTGCAAATTTGCCAAAAACACTTCTCTGGACCAGATTTCAACGTAGAATCGTTTAGAACCACATTTGGAACGATCCCGCAACGCATTCGAGCGCTACAGACGCCGTAACGCGATAATCGCAATTTTCGACCCCGGAGTCAAAAAAGTTCCACCAAGATAACTTTTTTGTGTTTCGACCGATTTTCTTAGTTCATGGCTCATTCGATAGAGGACATCTGGGAAGGAGCACCAAAAGCGGTCTCGCTGCTCTAGCTGCTACCTAGCCCGCACAGCAGCCCGTCAAAGTCGTAAAAGGACCAAAAATCGCGAATTTTTCAAATTTGGCGCCAAAATGGGTCCCGCAGCGATCCAATTCTTTTTTTGCACCCTCGGCCCTATCGAGTACTACAACATATCAAAAGATAGTGTATACCATTATATGCAACTTTTTCGAGTTCTACCTTGCCCAACCCATTTTTCAGTACTTTGAAAATTTAAATTTTTGAATTTCCCGCAAACGGGGTCCCGGAGCGTGACCCCGTTTGGTGTCCACCCTGCCCACTTACTAGGCCTACCCAACGCAAAAGACCGTTTGCAAATCGGCCGCTTCACGCGCGAACGCCAGACGGGCAACTTTTCTGCTTCCGCGCACAAACGCTATATACTCCACACTTTTTTGTGGAGTATAAAAAAACAGGACGCCATAACTTTCGCAAAAGTGGCTCGAATTTGGTGATTTTTGGATATGTTGTAGGCCTTTGGGTCCTCTAGGCGACATCGCCGGAACGGGCTCCCTAGGTGGTCCGACGCGTGAGTACGGTAGAAAATTCAAATATAAAATTTTTTTTCCGACCTTTAAAAAATCGTAGCTCGAGTTTGCGACGGTGAATCCTCGCAAACTTTCCTGCAAAACACGGACCCATGTATGGCCTTTCGATTGGCACCAAAACCGCCGAGATCGGTCTTGCCGTTCGGGAGATCCGCGGTGGCAAAAATCCCGGGTCCCGAGCGGAAAATTCGGATTTTCGACTTTGAGTGGATTTTTTAGTTGGAAAGCGTGTCTTTAGCGGTAAATTGATTATTGCAACGTGTCCCCCCCTGGCCGGTTGGCGCTTACACGTATGATCACTGTGCTGTGATCGATATAAGTGGCCGGATTAGAATATATTGTTGGGGCAGCGGTACGGCGCAATCGGTAAGGTGCCAGACTTTAAATCTATTGAATTGGCCAAATTTGAGATCAAATCCTACTCATTTCAGAAATCAATTTCGGCACCAGGCCCCAATGGAATCCGATTGCGTTACAAGCCGCGTCCTGCGTTGGGGCCAACAGCCAGGCGGTACCCAAGTGGCTGGCATACCACAGGCCGCGTCGTATAGGGCCGCCTACGACGCGAAACATAACACTGGTGCAAAAGCACCCCAAAAAACAGACTTGGCGAGCGGATAAGGGCACACGGTCTGACCAAAGAAACGAGCGGTGTGTGTGACCCTGCTAGCCTTCGCCGGCACCGCACAACCAAAAAAATTTTGCCTTCTCGCGAGATGAAGCCTCAGGAGGTGGGCGAAGACGGCTGCTGGAATGTGTGCACGGAGAAGCTCCACTACGACTACGTGACCAAGTCACTCGTCGAGGGGAAACTGAAACCGGTCATGACGGCCGAGGGGCGCTGGCGGTGCGAGGACTGCGACCTGGACTTCATTTCGCAGCACTACTTTGTCGTCCATGAGAAGAGCGTCGCCCACGCCTTCTACACCAAGTGCCGGGAAGAAGGCAAGCCGCAGCCAGACTGGATCGATGATCCTCACTTGGACTGCCCGTGCTGTGCCGGGTACGATGTGTGATTTGTGCGCCGCCTCCTCTCTTCCTGTCGTTCGCCGTCGCCGTGTCGCTTCATCTACCACCGTCTGCCTTCCTCGCCTCCGCCGTTTGTCTCGCCGAATTGCATCGCACTGTCGTCTCCGTCTGTGTCGCTGTTCGAAACAGAAATATTTTGCCTATCTGCCCTCTACAAAACCCGTTTAAAACGATTTCATGCTGCCAGAGCACTGACTTTAGCGTTTTGCATTGACTTTGGTGCCGTGGAGCGTCGCTTCACCACCCCTGCTTACTGTTTTGTATGGAGTTCAATGTTTTCAGAGCATTGACTTTAGCGTTTTGCATTGACTTTGGTGCAGTGGAGCGTCGCTTCACCACCCCTGCTTACTGTTTTGTATGGAGTTCAATGTTTTCAGAGCATTGACTTTAGCGTTTTGCGCTGACTTTGCGGCCCTGCGGCGCCTAAACCGCAAAAGAAAACTTGTCGCAAGCACCGCCATCGCCTTCGTCTCGTTTTTGCGGTTCCAAAGAACCCCTAATTGTTGCGATTCCATCAAGGGAGTCACGAGAACTGGGCGTTTGAATTTGCCTTTCGGCGGTTGCGCGCCTTTCCGCGGTTTGAATTTGCGCGCCTAAACGCAGTTTGAATTTGAGCGGCTTTCCGCGGTTGCGCGCCTTTCCACAATTGCCCCCATGCCCGCACTTCATTGCGTGTTGCGCCTTTACCCGTGTCCGCCAATTATTCCTCGTCGAATTTGCATATTCACAATGTGTGTGTGCAGGCGTTTTCTCTTTCTACCTCATTCTTCAAATTTTCTTTCTAGTAAACTGCAAAAGTTAGAAAGTCTCTCTTTGTGGTTTGGGCTGGTAAAGATGGAAATTATGGCTTGGGTTTTTCGAAATTTTTCGTCGTCTCATAGCTCTGGTGGTGGGTGGGTGGCCTGTGCCCTCACTCACTGCTCCAGCTCTGAGTTGGCCCAGCAAAGCCCTTCCAGAGGAGGAGAGAGGTGAGTATAGAATTCAAATTTGCGCGCGTCTTTAGGCTTTGAGAGAGAGAGAGGCATGTTGAGATGAGAGAGAAATTCAAAAATTGCGCGCGTCTTTCGAGAGAACTGCCCCAAATATACCTGCCCAAAAATCTGCTGTGTAAAAAAGTTTGCTGAGCAAAATCTGCTCCCCAAATATGCCCCAAAGAGCGAGAAATCTCCCAAAATTTTGGCCCAAAAATGTCCCAAAGGGCAGGGTGATTATGTCCCAAAAATTCTCCTAAGAACACCAAAAGTTGTATCGACTTTGAGTGAGAGGGCACATGTCCCAAATGGATGTCCCAAAAGGACCAACATGTCCCAAAAAGGCCGACGCCCGAAATGTCCCAAAAAGGCCCGAAATGTCCCAAAAAGGACCGACGTCCAAAATGTCCCAAAAAGGACCAAAATGTCCCAATTCGGAACCGACCAATGAGGGAGCGATGTCCCAAAACCGACCAAAATGTCCCAAAGCATCTGGTTCTACTACTTACGTAACAAGTCTCTTTTAACAAGTGATACGTGACACTCCTTGAGTGTCAGATAGGCACTCCGCGTGATTGTTTTAGCAGACGGGGGCACAGAAACTCCAACAAGTGTTGCATTCCCATTAAATATGTTTGTTCCCATTCCCAATTGTTTCAGCGTAGAACTAGGGTTTATAGCCCGGGGTGGGCCTAAGCAGATGCCATACACTTAGAGGCCGATGTGGCGCAAGTGACGCGTTGGAGCAGGCTGTACTGACCGCTGACTGTGTATAGCCACTCACAATGTAGAATGCACGCGGCGCCCCAATTTTACAGGCGCGCCTTATCTACGCTACACAGCGGGGGATCCCCCGCTGGGGTGGACGGCGTCGGTTTCCGTAGTGCTACAGTACGATGCCCCTATAACTCGGGTCGATTGCGCGTGCGTAGACGCCTTTCTCAGCGCATCTTATATGGACGGCGTACTGTAGGCGCAGCAGAATCAATGGCGGACGGTATTTTCGGAATTTCGCGAAATTTTACAGAGCGTGAGCATTCGGCCAAAATCAGGCTAAATACACCGCAAATCGCCAAACAAACGGCGGATTCGCGTTCTGCGGCGTCAGAAAGCCCAGACACAAGTCACACAACTGTCAACGCAATTTTGAAAATTCGACCACGGGACACAATTTTTGACTGGCCGGGCGCCGAAATCAGGGCACAGACGCCCAAAATCGCAAAACAAACATCGGATTCGTGTTCAGCGTCGTCAAAAATCCCCGAAACAAGTGAAAACTCAATTTCGAAAATTGGACCCCCGGGATTCAAAAATTCGACGCGGCCGGGGACGGTACCTCAGAGTGGTCCAGATACTTCGTCTAGACCAACTTTTGACGCTGAATACGTTGTAATGGTCAATTTGCCGCTAAAGGCTCGCTTTCCAACCCAAAAATCAACTCAAAGTCGAAAACCCAAATTTTCCGCTCGGGAGCCGGTACCTTTGGCACCGCAGATCTCCCGAACGACAAGACCGATCTCGGGGGTTTTAGTCTCGAATGAAAGGTAATAGAAGTGTGCAGGTCAAAAATTCTAATGGGGAGGATCCACCGTCGCAATCTCGAGCTACGATTTTTTAAACGTCGCAAAATTTTTTTGAAATTCGAATTTTCTACCGTACTCCCGCGGCGGACCACCTAGGGCGCCCGTTCCAGTCTGGTTCTGAAGAGCATCCAAGGGGCTACAACATATCCAAAAATCACCAAATTCGGTCCAGTTTTACGAAAGTTATGGCGAAGATATTTTTTTTTACTTAGCAAAAATTTGAATTTTTAAATTTTCGCAAAATTCTTCCACCACCGAAATTTTTCACCCCCCGAGCACGCTGCGCGTCGTCATAAGCTATCTTTTAAAAAAAAATTTGGCTCCGTAGGTGCTTCGTAGCGAGCGCTAGCGCGTGTTATGTTAACTGTGGGCTTTACCGCTCCTATAGCACTCCTTCGCTTTTCAAGCGGCGGAGTGCCAAAAAGCGGAGTGGTTTTGAGCTTTGAATTTTTACTGAGATTGTGGCAAGGCCCTTTCCGGTTTCGTGCAGCGTCTTTGACTCTCCGCGCGACTACACTTTTTGGAGTGGTCTTGCTACGCAACATTGGTATCGCTCGGGTTTAATTCTTTACACCAAGAAAATCATCTTTTCAGACTAAATTTAAAAAAAAACACTGGAATCTAGCGCAAAACTACAGGTTAATTGCGAGCATGATTTGATGTTGACTTGCAGTGAGCTCATCAGCGATGTCAAGACCGCCGCTCTGCAACGCACGAGTGCCAAGATATAACAAACCAAAATCTGCAGTTTTCTTAGCGTTTTGGTTACTGTAGCCGTTTTGACGTTTTGAAACTTTTTGTTGTCGGATTCTTGCTCAGGAGGTCGAGCGCTTCATTTTGATATGCGATTCGACTAGGTTCTATGAAGTTTTCACTTTTTGCGGACATTACTTCAGGATACTGTAGCGCGCAATTTCTAAAACTTGTTATTATTTCGACGTCACAGTTCGCGAGAGTAGTCCGATGGCTACCCGTCGATGTGTCGAACTCAACCCAGCGACGTCAGACAAGCGAGTTATTAAGCCCGAAGCAAGCGTGTCGTTTAAAGCTTTTGACGCGTTTTGGTTACTGTAGCTCTCTGTTTAAACCTTTGAAACTTTTTGTTGCCGGATTCGTGCTCAGGAGCTCGAGCGCTTCACTTGTGATATGCGATTTGACTAGCTTCGGTCAACTTTTGTCTTAAAACGGACTCCACTGGAACACTGTAGCGCGCGAGTTTGAAAACTTATTTCAGTTTTGAACACTCAGATGGCGAGAGTAGTCCGAGGGCTACCCGTCGATGTGTCGACCTCAACGCAGCGACGTCAGACAAGCGAGTTATTAAGCCCGAAGCAAGCGTGTCGTTTCCAGTTTTCGACGCGTTTTGGTTACTGTAGCTCTCTGTTTAAACTTTTGAAACTTTTTGTTGCCGGATTCGTGCTCAGGAGTTCGAGCACTTCACTTTGATATGCGATTTGACTAGCTTCGGTCAACTTTTGTCTTAAAATTATTTCAGTTATTTCACTTATTTCAGTTTTGAACACTCAGATGGCGAGAGGAGTTCGCAGGCTACTCGACGATGTCTCAAACTCCACCCTACGACGTCAGACGAGCGAGTTATTAAGCCCGAAGCGAGCGTGACGTACGTACGTACGCACGTACGCACGTACGCACGCACGCACGCACGTACGCACGCACGCACGCACGCACGCCGAGCTCTTGATAGGGTTCGCTCGGCTGAGGCCGAGCGAAACAACCACAAGTGGCAGACATCGCTTTGTCAAGGAAAGACGGCGGTGGCGACGCCCACGATTCCAGTGGGGACCTTCTCCTCGAGCGAGCGCCAGCGCAAGGTCCTTCTGTCGAATCCTTCCACTGTATTCGAGCGAAAGCCTCCCTCAGGCTCGGAGACGAGGCCGCCGATGAAGCGCAACTCTCCCTCCACCGACGTTGACGAAGGCGCCATTGTAGCGGCCCTGGTTCAGGCTGGGAACGACGGCCCAGGAATCCGAGCTGGGATCGTAGCGCTCGCATCTGGAATAGAGACAAGTTGGCGCATTAGTGCCAGCCTGCCAAAGTTGCTGGAGTGATATTCTGGGGAGGTTGCCATCTTCCACGCCCGATGCCAGAATAGATGTTCCCCAGAATTAGGCTTCCGTAACGCCTGCTTGCGAAACATTCGTGTACGAAGGCGAAGGATTCACAGTGGTCCCTAACTCCTAGGTGTTCGGATGACGTTTCAAGCAAGTCTAGAGGGTGGCCTTACCATGGATTACCATTGATGGGCCTCGTTCGCGTACCAAAACACTACAGGGCGAGCCTAGAAAGTCATGAGGAGGGAATACAACGCGTGCACCTGGTGAGAGTGTCAGGACGGCCCACTCCCCCTTCGGTGACTCCGCCGCCGCAGACGACTATCCTGTCGCCGTTCGTGGCCACTGCACGTGCGCCCACCCTGGGGCCCCCTGGCATTGGAGCCAGAAAGGTCCAGCTGTCCTCGACGGTGTCGTAGCTCAGAGTGGCAAAGTGGCCGAGTCGGTTAGCGCGTCGGGCCAAACGACCAATCGCGTCCTTGCGGCGCGTGCGGAGGGCGGTTCGATTCCCGCTGACTGACCCAATGGGATTTGCTGCGGCGAAAGTCGCTTTGATAGCATTTTCCACAGCCACTATGCCGGAGAGCGTACGTGTACTACACGCTAAGGCGGGTCAGCGCTTATCGCAAAGGCGTCTTCGTGTTCAGAATCTGGCAGAGGAAGCCCCTAGGGGCCCCTTGAGCAATCGAGGGGGACTGCTGCCTGCATACTGACCGATCACGCTGATAAGCATCTCTGACCGCGCCGCGTCTGGCTTGGTCGAGGTTCTTTACAGATGATCCGCCCCACCGCGGTGGATTACGGCCTGCGGGCTGTGTCGGATCGGTTCATCTATAAAAACTTAGACAGACAGACAGACAGAGTGGTGTCCAGCTCTTGCGTCCCGTTGGCCCCTCCAAAGAAGTAGATGAAGTGGCCCAGTTTTTCGGCCGCAAACCCTGGACGAGGCGTCAGTCAATGGAGCGTGCGTCACAGGCTTACAACTGCTGCGCATCGCAAGCGTCACACGGACAATGGGACAGGAGGATGTGACGTCCCAGGAGTCGGTGTTGGTGTCGTAGACGTCGCACGGCTGGGGCGGCTGGGGATTCGGCCGGTTGCCTCCCACGCCGCCGCAGACGAAGAACTTGATCTCTGGAAGTGTAAAGAGCTCACAATAGCGATTGTTCGAGCACCCAGTTCATTACACCGTGGCCTTCCTTACCCACGACTGCCCCGCCGGGCTGATAGCGACCTGCGCTCATCTCAGGACCCGGGACGAATCGACCCCGTATGAAGACCTCACTGGAGGTGGGCCGACTGCCGTTGCCGTCCGGCAGAGTGATAGTGCCGCCGGCGACGACGAGTCGCGAGCGCCGACCGAAGAAGGTGCCCACGTTGGCGCTTCGCCTCGGGGCCAACAGGCGAACGTCGAGGCGGCGGAAGCTGCCCTGGCGCACGTCGTACGAGAGCAGCTGATCCGTGCGACCTCCAGGCGTCAGGGCGCCGCCGACCAGCAGCACCGTTCCTGTGGATGAGCGAGCTTTGGCTGAAGAAGTATCAAAGACGGTTCCTAGTGCTATTAATTGGTACGCACCTCGTCGTCTTTCGTCTGAGAAGAGCTCGTTGACTCCGTCTTCGGTCGGTGCCGCAGCAGAAATCGTGGCGAATACGAGGCAGCATGCAGTCAACACTGTTGACTGCATAACGTGCGAATATGGGTTCATGAACGCATGCACAGCGGTTCGTTAGCGTGGCTCGTTGCTACCTCTAACTGAGTGTACCATGCGACGTGCAAAGCGTAATGTATTTCAGAAGAACTCCATTATCTTTGCTTATGTACATATGTACACATACATAGTACCTTCAGCGCACTTTATGCGACCGTTAGGAAAGCAGGCGATTCCCCGCACCCTAGTACTATACAGAGCTCTTCTATGAACCGCACGCTCCATTCTAGTAACGCTGCTATTGTGGAAGCGTCAAGATGTTGTTTTGCATTCATGTACCTATCATGTCAGCTCAATAGCCATCGCTAGATCGTGTGGTCGCGCAGCCACACTGTTCGACTCATTATTGCCTACAGTATTCCTTCTAATTAAAAATGTCGGTCTGTTAGAATGGGTACGACACTTTGATTGACGCTGACACGGTCGCCTCGCCATTTATGTTTAGATCAAAACACTCCATGTACGACGACACTCATTCATTTATGACGGGTATGTATATGTCGTAGCCCAACATGGTATTCAGCCCAATCTGGGATTGGGCTAGCCCAACATGGTATCCCTTGTTGGACTAGCCCATCATGGGATCGTGCATCACGCGTGCGGCTGGCGCACATCGCGAGATCTCCCCCACTGATATGCAAGCCGGCGCTTGGTGATGTATGGCGCCTGTCCAACCTAATTCCCTCCCCCACCCGCCCCCCCCCCACACACACACACACCACACGCTATTCGCCGCTATTCGATGTATTTGGCCACGGCACCTCTGGGAACATTGGCGTAGATTTGTGATAACGAGTGCTTCACTACGTCCCTCCCAGGATGGTTGGCGTCATCGTGATGCTCTCGCAAAAGGGTTGTGAGCTTGGACAACACCACGACAGGCTTATTCGTCTCCTTGAGCAGAATAGCGCCAGTGTTTTCGCACAATTTGAAGGTTGCTCGGATTCTGCTTCTCTGATTGGCAGTTGTTCCATCTATGGGAGCACCCAGACGTGCTGACCCAGACTTGCTTTCAGCACGTCTCTCCACCTCTCGCACTCGTCTTCATCAGCTGGATTCTCTGTAGGAGGCATTTTCACTACAGCCGGCCCATTGGATTATCAAATGACCGCAGTAACAAATGGAGAGACTGCGAGACATCTGATTTTGCAAGGCCATGTCAATCGCGGGGGGGTGGGGCTGTCGGACGCAGCGAATAGCGTGTGGTGTGGGGGGGGGGCGCATTAGGTTGGACAGAGGTGTAGGGAACGAATGATTACATTCATTCCCCAGGTGTTTCGCATACCGCTGTTGGCTATATCTGTCTCCTGTGCGCCCACCAGAATATCTACCATGACCACCGTAAACTTCAAAGCCCATCTATAAAGCTTCTACAATAGTAAACAAGAAGACCAACCGGCCGCGGCGACCACGCGCTGCCTACAGAGGCGCTATACATCACCAAGCGCCGCCTTGCATATCAGTGGGGATCTCGCGATGTGTGCCAGCCTCGCGCGTGATGCGCGATCCCATGATGGGCTAGTCCAACAAGGGATACCATGTTGGGCTAGCCCAATCCCAGATTGGGCTGAATACCATGTTGGGCTACGACATATACATATGTAGATGCAATCGCTACTGGCAACCGAAAGCCGATCTATCGGGTTGGAATTGTGTTATCACCGAGCACTCGAACGCGAGTAATCGATGGGAAGAGGCACGACGCCGTAAGTGCGCATCAGTTGGTCCACCTTGGACACATTGGGAAAACGTAGTTTGTCAAACTTTGATTTCGATGGTACTGCTCCTGATACAATAGCCCCTGCCGTTCGGCTAGTCGTGGTGACACTCCTGCGCTTGCGATCCTCTTCGTAGATGAGTTTCAGCTGATCTGCAAAAGGAATCAACATTGGACGTCCGTCAGTGATGTGACATTTCGTACCTAGCAGTGGCTGCACTTACCATACAGGAACTTTTCCCACGCTGCAAATGTTTTGAAATGGGCAAAGTCCTCTGGGGAAGCGTCGACCAGCTTGGTGAAGTTCTCCGCCAGCTTGGCCACAAGAAACCTCTCCTGAGCCCTTCCATACTGCACCTGCTGGGGCCGATTGCATGCATACCCCTCCATTAAGTTAAAGTTGACTTTAACTCTGGACTTAATTGACCGATCAAGCTTAACGCGCGTTGCACACTGCTCCGTTAAGTTAATGGGGCGATCAGCGTTAACTGGCCCAGTTAAGTTTTTGTTAGGAAAATTTAAAGTAGCCTTGGAGGTACTTTAAATGCCGCGTTAAGTCAAACAATGTGCCCGAATAAGCTTGTAACGCCAATAACTTGCATTCTCATCCTTCTTATAGAGCCACCTACCGTACCTTCTTACCGGTAGCGACTCCAGGGGAGGGGGGGGGGGGTGTGCATCAACCCAACCCCCCCCCTCTCAAACCGCCCCTAAGTACTGTAAACCCTCCAATAAGTGTCCTAATCTCAACCACCCCTTGGTAGGGGTGGGGGGGGGGGGGGGTGGTCGTTAATTGGAGCTTCTACGGTATTCTACTTCCGAGAATTTGTGCGTTAACACGTCTAAGGCAAAGAAAATTGTCTGGGCTGCAACATTATCTTGTAGGTATCATGATAAAACCACCACAAGCCTCATACCTTTAACAGTTGCGCTATTTAACGACTTTGTCACAAGGAATATCAAAATCGGCAACAAATTTTGACGTACTTCTCGGTCCCCATTCTCGCCATTTCAATTGTCCATTGCTGTATCTTATAACAACAAAAGTTTGACTTTGACGTTCGAATAACACATTTATTCTAATTATCGTAGTATGGCAATTAGTGAAGCGTGACTCTTGAGTCTTGAATAATCATTGCAGCCTCATTGCGATGTTTCACTTCCAAGGATGCGTTCAGAGTAGTGGCACATGAAAGTCAAAATCATCTCCTTCGTAAGCGAGTCCTTTCTACTGAACATCAACAAACGAGAAACAAGCTCTATGATTAGAACGGAGAATTCATGTGAGTGTGCATGCCGTATATGTACCTCGGTACTTCTCTGCTGGCTTCCGTTAATATTTAACTTAATTTGGGGTTAATCGGGCGATCCACTGATGGCCCGGTTAAATTGCAGTGTGCAACGTAGGCCCAATTAACTTTAATCGACCAATCAGAAAGTTAATCGGGCAATCACTCGATCGGGCGATTAACTACTTAAACGGGCAGTTAACTTTAACTCCAACTTTAACTTAACGGAGGAGTATGCAACCGGCCCCTGAACTCTCTTCAAAGCAGTGAGCTCCTGGAAGATCCTCCTCTCCTCCAAGTAGGTGTCGCGCCTGGGAACGCGCGCTGTGGTGCCCCTGGAAGCGCTCGTTCCCGCCTGGCCGCCTGTGGCCCTCGCTGATTGGTCCGTGTCCGACAGGCCGACCAATCGGAGCGTCCCACCACCTGCGGCACCGTATCTGTGAGTCTGTTCAGCTGTGGAGCTAGACTTTGGAAGACGACTGGAACCGGAACTGTCGTCCGAGTAGATGCCAGTGGGGTTTGGGCCGCCCTTGGGTCGCCTGGATGGAAACCTGGGAGCCTGATATGGGACCACGGCGTTCGCCTCGGTCGATGTCTGCGTTTCGACTTCTCTCGCCGACGGCGATGTCGAGCGCTCGACCATCTGCTTTGCAATGGTCACTTGACGGCGCTTCTTCGTACTCGATTTCCGATTGCCATTTTCATATTCCGCTGAGGCTTCGGACAAATCTTCGGAGTTGGACAGGACGCCAGCTTCCTCCAGAAGGGACTTTGCTGCAAACGCGTGAAGTAAGAGTGACGATCGGATTATCTCGCCTCTCTACAGACGGAGCCTATTTGCAGTCACCCTCAATCATTTTGCTCTCCAGCGCTTTCTTGGCTGTCTGTCGCGTCTCGGCGCTGAGCTCTCTCGCCCTCTTGGCGTCAAACATCCGCCTGAGGTACTCCACGACCTCTCGATGGCCATTGATGTGGGCCAAGTCGAGCGGCGTTACGTCGCCCTAGACGAACCATCAGAATGACAGTTTCCATCGTGACAGCGTCTCAAGCGAATCTCCACCTGGAAGAGCATGAGAGGGTCGATCTGTGCCCCCTTGCGGCAGAGCAGCTTGCCGTTGGCGGCCGCCAAGTGGAGACAGCGGCGCCCGGTGTGATTGGAGGCGTCGATCATGTAGTCCTTGACGCTGATCAACCACTCGACCACCTCTGAAATGGAGAGCACACTGAGATGACAATGCTTTGCAGGAGGTTGCCACTGCACTGCACTGTACATGTAGCTCTCTACCGCATCAAACGAGAATTTTGTAGATGGTGATGTTCCAACAAATTGTCAATATCTTTCTCGTCGGAAATCGTTGCTCGGCCGTGTCTTTTCTTTGGTTTTGACATCTGGCTATACGCACACCTTTGCTGCCCGCTTGCGTTGCCTCATGGATGGGGAGGTCCCCTCTGTAGTTCTGGACGTCAAAGCTGGCCCCAAATCGTTGCAGGAGCTTCAGGGACGCCAGCTGTCCCCTGGCGGCCGAGCAGTGGCAGCATGAGCGCAGCTTCTTGCCCTGTTTGTTGACACTGGCGCCCTTCTGCAGCAGCAGTTGAGCACAGTTGTGGTGGCCGAGCGTGGTGGCGTAAAACAACGGAGTGGCGCCGTTCTTGTCCGTCGCGTCAATCCTGTAGGAGATTCGACGTTCTATTACGCATGTTGAGTGTCACGCGCTTTGCTTGGCGACGCAAGCCAACTTGACGTCGGCTGCCGTTTCCAGTTCCAAGTCGGCAACGCGACCACGTCCAAAACGAGGGAGAAGCGGCAAAGAGCAAGGGGCCACGAGGGGACAGCGGTCCATCCTTTGAGGGGTGTCAGCGGCCCATCAGCGGCGACAGCGGCCCATTCTTTGTGGAGGTGCTCCAGATAGGCGACGGCGGCCTAGCAGCGGCGACAGCGGCCCAGCGAGCTACAGGTGTGCTCCCCCTGAGCGGAGCTTCTTTGGCGCGAATGTGCGCATCAGTGGACCCATCCCCCCAGTGCCAGTCGACGATCAGCGCTTCAAGAGACTGTTTCCACCAAGGGACGCTTCCCAACTGAGCCTCCACCAACACAGCGGCACGTCCATCCAGCCAGACAAGAGCATGGCGAAAACGTGAATTGTAATGGCCGCATGTTCTAGGAATTGTTCTTTGTTTGCTGTCTTGGGTTCGTAGCTTAGCTTTTTCCAAAGGAAGGGGAGATGTGACGGGCGCTCTCAGCGCTCTCACATTCCCATGGTGAATCTCATTGCGCGCTTCTGTTTGTTTTGGTTTCCCAGTGATCTCTATGGTGTTATGGTCTGTTTCACGCTGTTTCACGCGGTTTCCTTTTCTCACGCTCGCCGGTATTGTTTGGGTTAGCGCGATGCTACTTAAGCTTGCTCATTGTCTGCTTGCTTTAGTCTTGGAGTTGGGAAAGGGTTGAAGAACTAAAAGAACCTGCTGACACGCCCAGAAAATCGGCGTGTCACACAAGCGCGACAAACGACAACAGAGGCGACCACGACAAAACAACAAGAGCAACCGAACAAATAACACTCAAAGCAGGACGAGGCTTGCCCGATGACCAGAAGTATAGGGACTAGGCCGGGGATGGATCCAGAAGGGGAAAGGTCCACTTGAAGGGAAGGTGGCACCAGGGGGAAAGTTCCACTGATCCACATATCAGAGTAGAGCTCGAAGCGGTCGCTCCAGTAGATGGGCCGTCGGAAACCAGAAGGGAAGCTGCCGTAGAAGGACCCATGTCCGACCCAGCCGTAGGAAGGGAACCAGCAGAGGGGAAAGGACCAGAGTCGGAGACGACCATAGGGAAACCGGGGACGACCAACGCAAACTCACGACTCGAAAACTGAATGCTGGGCAAGGACACCCAAAAGCCACCAAAGTTTTCAACGCGCGTCAACTGTGCTCCGACCGACAGTTGCTTAGACGACGAAGGAGACGAAGACGACAAGAATTTGCGCGACGACAATTTCGGCTCGAGAGAGCCGTCCTCCCGACAACACGACGACAACTTGGGCGACGATTTCGACTTACGTAGCAGAATTCGACGACTTCGACTCAGGCTCGACCAACTTAGACGGGCAACAATCTTGCTTAGATTCTACCTTGGAATCTATTACTGTACTCTTAGCTGGAGTATGTTCTATCGACCTATTTGCGACAACAGAATCGACCGAATCTACCGATTTCCGTGTGCGCGACTTAGGCCCAGACACTACCTTAGAGTCAGCAACTGCTACCTTTGAAGCACCAACAGCTTCAAAATCGCTACCAGCCGCACATCTCGCAACCTGCACTAGCGCACATGTAGTCGACAATGGAGGAGCAGGGAGCGCTTCGCTTTGCTCTACTACCGTACATATCTCTTTCAGGGAGACTGCGCGCTCGCTGCCACGTCTGCGGAGGGAACAAGTCGAAACAAATACTAGTGTGGTGCCTTCTCTGGCACAACTCGCAACACGACTGGCTACCACACTGCGCGACAAAATGATCCGGCCCTAAGCAATTGAGGCATAGTTTGCAGTAGCGAATCAGCGCGTTTCTATCTTGCGCAGTGGTATACTCAGAACACTCGACCGCCGAGTGATCACCCTGACAAAAGGGGCAAAGCACTTCGTTCGAGACAACGGCAAAAGCGGCGGAAGGAGGTGGCGGAGACACTCGACGCCCACCATGAACTTGCCCTGAGGGATTACGCGACGACTGAACGTAGGCGCTAGGATCGGACGACTGCTCATCGTAGATAAAGATCCTGATATTGCCTATCCAAAGTGCGACCAATCTCAAGGAGTTGTTCGAACAAAGTGTTGTCATCGCACTTAGATACCAAATCCTGGTTGTAGGTCGAGTTGGAGCCCATTAGAAACAAGTGCTTCTTGACAACGCTTGACGACAAAGACTCTAACTTCTCTGCGCGACGAAGGAGCTCGGACAAGCGCTCGCCAAATGCGTAACTCGACTCGCCTTCTTGCTGCCTACACTCCAATAGTTCCATGTAGCGCATTGTGCGAGAGGAAGTGTCCTTGAAATAGGCGCTCAATTCCGCAACTAGACTATCATAGTCATTCGACGACGATAGAAGCGACCAACTACGACGAACCAACTACTAGAAGCGACATACAACGACGCGCGACCAACGAGCGACCAAGAAATCCTGCAGGGAAGGGCGCGCGCTTCCGACCACACTCAACAAAGAAGAGAAAATAAAACAGCGAGCCGCTCTCTAGGCCGACTCAAAACAACACGACACACAAACTTGACACGACACGACACCACGACACGACACCACGACACGACTCGACTACACTGAAGGAAACTCCAAGACACGACTAGACACGACTCACCAAAACGTCTAGGAATCACGCTATATAACCTCTAGATGACACGTGTATCTGTCACAGGCGATGGCCGTCTTCAGGCGATGACCGTCTAGACGGCTATCGCCTGGTCGATCAGGCTGCGGCCGTCTAGACGGCGATCGCCTGATGCGTCATACCGCGGCCGTCTAGACGGCAATCGCCTGATGCGTCAGGCGATGGCCGTCTTTCTTTCTTTGGATTAGTTTCTTGCACAGATATTCCTTCCAGTTCAGGCTATGCTTAGGCTCGTCCTGCGCCCACTGTGCACAAGAGTCAGTCGGCGTCGCAGTCTGGCGGGTCGAAACTTAGGCTTAACGCGACCGGTGACCGACTTCAGGGCGCGCGGAGCGCGCCCTGAAGTTGGTGGTCGCGCTAAGCCTCAGTTGAGACCCGCCAGGCGCGACGCCGACAGAGTTTTAGGGCAAACTGTTAGTGGGGTGCACACTCCTCCATTTATTTCACCTCCTGCTCAGGCCTGCTGTGCCCCTTCCCTGCTAGCGCTGGCGACAGCTTTCATTTTGAAGACGGCTGCTGACTGGTCCATCAGGCGATAGCCGTCTTTTCGAGCAGAAGACGGCCATCGCCTGACGCACCAGGCGATGGCCGTCTTTTCCCCGAGAAGACGGCCGCGGCCTGATCGACCAGGCGATAGCCGTCTAGACGGCAATCGCCTGAAGACTGCTGCTGACTGCAACCTATCTAAAGTAGCTTCTACCCTAACTACCGATAACATAACCAAAAGCGCGGCCGTTCGAATTCGAAATATCGACAAAACTGTGGGCATAAATGTACGGTAGCTCGCTCGTTCAAACACAGTAAATCACGCAGCATCACGCGGCGACGCGACAGCGCTAGCTTTTACACAGCGTGCTGTGGAGGGGGGCCCTGGAGTTTCGAAAGACCCGGTACGCTTGCACCGTGCGACCAACTGAACCTGACGTACATACTTAGCGATGCTTGAGTGAGTTAGAGCCGTTTTATATGATTGGACCTTCGGATTACTGTAACTCACGAAATTCAAATTTTTAAGTGTCGACCAATGGGAAGAAAAATGATCGGTGAGTCGAGGGCTATCCAGTGAGCTCAAGATCGGCTCGCTACGACGCAAAGTGAGCGAGTTAGAGCCTTTTTACACGATTGGACCTTCGGGTTACTGTAACTCGCGAAATTCAAATTTTTTTAGTTTTGACTAATGGGTAGAAAAATGATCGGTGGGTCGAGGGCTATCCAGTGAGCTCAAGATCGGCTCGCTACGACGCAAAGTGAGCGAGTTAGAGCCTTTTTACACGATTGGACCTTCGGGTTACTGGAACTCGCGAAATTCAAATTTTTGAGTTTTGACTAATGGGTAGAAAAATGATCGGTGAGTCGAGGGCTATCCAGTGAGCTCAAGATCGGCTCGCTACGACGCAAAGTGAGCGAGTTAGAGCCTTTTTACACGATTGGGCCTTCGGGTTACTGTAACTCGCGAAATTCAAATTTTTGAGTTTTGACTAATGCGAAGACAAATGATGAGTGAGTCGAGAGCTATCAAATGAGCTCGATATCGTCTCTTTACAACGCAAGGTGAGCGAGTTAGAGCGATTTTAGTGTTAAAATCGCGAGAATGTCGTTTTGCGTGATTCGTGTTTGCGTACTTGAAAAAGTTTTGCTGCCGCATGAAAGAACACGTCGACAGCTATCACCTGACGTGTCGGTCGCCGCTCTACGACGTAAGACGAGCGAGTTAGAGCCGTTTCGCGTTTTGGACCTTCGGGTTACTGTAACTCGCGAATTCCACATTTAAGTCTCGACACGGGCAACAAGCTTAGAGTAACAAGCTTTGTCTAAAAACTGTGGCACCACGTTGGCATCAGTGTAAACTTGAGAGCGTGTACGGGATAATGTGCACTGGATAGTGAAGTGCCGCTAGAGATTTAGTCGACAATCTGGTGGGGTATAGCCGCAATTGGTCTTGGATTTGTTTGTGGTACCTGATCCACATATGGATCAGAAGATTCGCCGCAGGCACACTTTGCGCTTATAATAGTGGCAACTGATCCATAAATGGATCAGAGAAATTCGCCGCAGGCACACAGTGCAATGAAAGCGTGTAAATGAGACGACGCCCTATTGAAAAGGGTATAAATGGGACGACGCCCCATTGAAAAGGGTATAAATGGGACGACGCCCTATTCTTTTGGGCTTAGTGCTCGATGCATCCACACAAAGATATGTTGAAATTTAAGCTGCTTGAAATTGTCGAAATTTGGAAATTCTGACAAAAACCTTGAAAATATACCTAAATTCTTTAATTATAAAATCTAGAACTATTTGCTAATTACTTGACAGACTATGCTCGACACATCCGTGAAAAGAATTTTTGAAATTTAAGCTGTTTGAAATTGTCGAAATTTTGGAATTTTGACAAAAACCTTGAAAATATCCCTAATTTCGTTAATTATAAAATCTGAAACTATTTGATAAATACTTGGCAGACTATGGTCGACACATCCGTGAAAAGAAGTTTTGAAATTGAAGCTGTTTGAAATTGTCGAAATTTGTGGATTTTAACAAAATTCTTAAAAATATCCCAAATTTCGTTAATTATATTCGCTGAAACTATTTGCTAAATACTTGGCGGACTATGCTCGATACATTGGTGCAAAGAAGTTTTGAAATTTAAGCTGTTTGAATTTGTCAAAATTTGGGAATTTTGACAAAAACCTTGAAAATATCCCTAATTTCGTTAATTATAAAATCTGAAACTATTTGATAAATACTTGGCAGACTATGCGCGACACATCCGTGAAAAGAAATTTTGAAATTGAAGCTGTTTGAAATTGTCAAAATTTGTGGATTTTAACAAAAACCTTAAAAATATCACAAATTCCGTTAATTATATTCGCTGAAACTATTTGCTAAATACTTGGCGGACTATGCTCGATACATCCGTGCAAAGAAGTTTTGAAATTTAAGCTGTTTGAATTTGTCAAAATTTGGGAATTTTGACAAAAACCTTGAAAATATCCCTAATTTGGTGAATTCCAAAATCCGAAACTATGTCACAAATTCATCGCGTCTTACGCCCTTTCCATTTCAGCAAAAACTTTGCCGATACGACTTGTAAATAAAAGTGTCATTTTTGGCATTTTTGTATTTTAATTGTAAATATCTCGAAATAGCGAAATTAGCAACAGAAACGGACATCGGCACGTTACTCAGCGCATTCGACTCCATCGGGTGGCACTAACCGTCATGTCTAGTTGTTCCGTACACACAGACAGACAGACAGAGGAACGAACAGACAATAGCGTCCGTATATATACTCGCCGCCCTGGGGGGCGGCGAAAAAACTGGGTACCCTATGATGGTTGATTGGCATTGTATAGTGTATCGTGCATTTGAGGAGTGTATTCGATATTGTGTCAGAATAGAAACTTGAGCATTTCTTCGGGGAGTATCGCCGCAGTTACCTCGAGGTTCTAAAGAAAGTTTGTGCCATTGTTGTGCGTTCGATGCCTATATGGTGCATTGGTGGGTACTGATCCATAAATTGGATCAGGAATGTTCGCCGCAGGTTCACTTTGGAATAAAGAGGGTCTAAATGGGACGACGCCCTTTTCTTTTGGGTCACAAATCCGGACGGTGACGGTACCGTTGCTGTAGATTGCAGAACCGTACAGTGAACAGACTTGCCGCGTTTCGTTTTCGATTGAATAGGTGGCAAAAACATACGTTGCCGGACACATCCATGGAAAAATATTGCTAAGTTTTAGCCATTTGATAATGCCGAAATCTTCCATATTTGACAAAACCCTTGAAAATATCCCTAATTTCGTAAATTCCAAAATCTGAAACTGCTTCATAATTACTTGACTTACTACGCCTGATACATCCACGCAACGATATTTTGAAATTTAAGTTGTTGAGATTTGTCAAAATTTGGCAAGTTTGAGAAAAATCTTGAAAATATCCCTAAATTCGTTAATTATAAAATATAGAACTATTTGCTAAATAGTTGGCAGACTATGCCCGACACAACCATGCAAAGACATTCTGAAATTTAAGCTATTTGAAATTGTCAAAATTTGGGAATTTTAACAATACGCTTGAAAATATACGTTAATTAGTTAATTATAAAATCCGAAACTATTTGTTAAATACATGACAGACTATGGTCGATACTTCCGTGCAAAGAAACTTTGAAATTTAAGCCGTTTGAAATTGTCGAAATTTGGGGATTTTGACAATACCCTTAAAAATATCCTAAATTTCATGAATTATAATCTCTGAATCTATTTGCTAAATACTTGGCAGACTATGCTCGACACATCCGTGCAAAGAAGTTTTGAAATTTAAGCTGTTTGAAATTGCCGAAATGTGGGAATTATGAAAATACCCTTGAAAATATCCCTAATTTCGTTAATTATAAAATTTGAAACTATTTGCTAAATACTTGGCAGACTATGCTCGACACATCCGTGCAACGAAATAATGAAATTTAAGTTTTTTGAAATTGTCGAAATTGTGGACTTTTGACAATTCCCTTGAAAATATCCCCAATTTCGTTAATTCTAAATCTGAAACTATTGGATAAATGCTTGGTAGACTATGCTCGACACATCCGTGAAAAGAAATTTTGAAATTTAAGCTGTTTGAAATTGTCGAAATTTGGGGATTTTAACAAAATCCTTAAAAATATCCTAAATTTCGTTAATTATATTCGCTGAAACTATATGCTAAATACTTGGCAGACTATGCTCAATACATCCATGCAAAGAAGTTTTGAAATTTAAGCTGTTTGAATTGTTCGAAATTTGGGAATTTTGACAAAAACCTTGAAAATATCCCTAATTTCGTGAATTCCAAAATCTGAAACTATGTCACAAATTCATCGCATCTTACGCCCTTTCCATTTCAGCAAAAACTTTGCCGATACGACTTGTAAATAAAAGTGTCATTTTTGACATTTTCATATTTTAATTGTAAATATCTCGAAATAGGGAAATTAGCAACAGAAACGGACAACGGCACGTTACTCAGCGTATTCGACTCCATCGGGTGGCACTAACCGTCATGTCTAGATATTCCGCACACACGGACACACGGACACACACACAGACATTAGCGTCCGTATATATGTTGCAGGCCATGGCCGTCTTCAGGCCATCGCCGTCTAGACGGCTTTGGCCTGGTCGATCAGGCCACGGCCGTCTAGACGGCGATGGCCTGATGCGTCAGGCCATGGCCGTCTTCTGCTCGAAAAGACGGCCATGGCCTGATGGATCAGGCCGTAGCCGTCTTTAAGAGTATCAGCTGATACAAACGCTTGCAGGGAAGGGGCACAGCAGGCCTAAGCAGGAGGTGAAGTAGATGGAGGAGTGTTTATTCCACTTGCAGTTTGCACTAAAACTCGGCCGGCGTCGCGCCTGGCGGGTCTCAACTGAGGCTTAGCGCGACCACCAACTTCAGGGCGCGCTCCGCGCGCCCTGAAATCGGTCACCGGTCGCGTTAAGCCTAAGTTTCGACCCGCCAGACTGCGACGCCGACTGACTCTTGTGCATTGTGGGCGCAGGGCGAGCCTAAGCATAGCCTGAACTGGAAGGAATATACTATGTTGGAAACTAACAGAGAAAGGAAAAGACGGCGACGGCCTGGCCGATCAGGCGGCGGCCGTCTAGACGGCGTTGGCCTGACGCACCAGGCCATGGCCGTCTTCTACTCGAAAAGACGGCCATGGCCTGATCGACCAGGCCAAAGCCGTCTAGACGGCGATGGCCTGAAGACGGCCATGGCCTGTGACATATATACTCGCCGCCCTGGGGGGCGGCGAAACAAGCTGTGTGTGTAAAAAGTTCAACCTATACATAGTGTCTGTCAAATCTTGGTGAACAGCACAGTGAACTTCATACACGAAGTATCTAGAGAAGGTATCTCGAGAACGTGTACCACAAATGAAATGCAGCTATCCCCACGATACGGTTCTCTGTACAGCTGATCTAAAGCTCAGTGATATCGCCGCGTTCGCTATATGTTATCGGCATGATACGACGCCGTTCATCTGAAGTTTTATACCTGTGTGAATAAGCCGCATTGAACAAAAAACTTGCCTATTGTTTTGTGCAGTCGTTCTCGACCAGGAATTCCGTTTGGCGTACGATCTTTCTGCTTCTGCGTTCACAATCATCAACTCCGTTGTCTATGCGCCTGCCATTTCTGAAGAAATTTTGCCGCTAGCTCATCGGACGAAAAAGTTGATTTTCGACATATTCGTATTTTAATTGTGAATATCTCAAAATTACAACTTTCTAAACTGTTGAACTGTGTCACAAATTCTTATTGGCGTACGGACTTTCCACTTCGGCATTCACTTTTATCAAAATATCGCGTTCGATTTTTGTCGATTTATGAAGTTTTGGCAAATAATCGCGTATTTTTACCAAATTCCACATTTGCAAAAAATTTCTTTTGTGTTACAAATTATCAGCGGGCTGTGCTCTTTCCATTTCTGAAGAAATTTCGCGGCTGGCTCATCAGACGAAAAAGTCGATTTTCGACATTTTCGTACTTTAATTGTAAATATCTCGAAATTGCAATTATTAAGAACTGTAAAACTATGTCACAAATTCTTTCTGGCACACGGCCTTTCCACTTCTGCATTCACATTCGTCAAAAAATGACGTTCAATTTTTGTCATTTTATGAAATTTCGACAAATAATCGCGCATTTTTGTCAAATTCCACATCTGCAAAAAATTTCTTTTGTGTTACAAATTATCCGCGGGCCATGCTCTTTCCATTTCTGACGAAATTTCGCCGCTACCTCATCAGGTGAAAAAGTCGATTTTTGACATTTTCATATTTTAATTGTAAATATCTTGAATATGCGAAATTAGCAACAGAAACAGACATCGGATCCGTACTCAGCGACCTCGACTCTACTTGACCACATATGTCACATATTTTACTTCGGTGCCACGAACGGACGGACGGACACACAGACAGACAGACAGACAGACAGACGGACAGACAGACATTGTCATCCGTATATATACATTGTGGGGGGGTGGGGTGGTTTGTTTGGGTGTGGGTTTGTTTGGGTGTGGTTTGTTGTGTGGGTTGTTTGGGTGTGGTTTGTTTGGCGTGATGGGCTTGGGTTCTGGAGTCGTGGTTTGTTTGCGCCGTCTTTAGCACGTGTTTCCTTCGTTGATTTCGCACCGTAATGGAACCGACATTGCAACACCCCCCCTTCCCCTTCGTAATGCGTCCCTTCGTTGATTTCGACGACCCTCGGGGGGAAGTGAGTGGTTGTTTGGGGTTTTAGGATGTGTTTTTGGGGGTGGGATTTGTGTTGTTTTGTGTTTCTGATTTTTGGTGTGTTTGTTTCGGTTTTCGTGGTTTTCTTTTTCCCTCAACCCTTTTCGTTTTCCCTTTTGTAGACATTAGGGAAGCCCCAAAAATCCAAGCACCCCCCCTGAAACGTCAGAAGTACTGGAATTCTGGCCCCCTAGACCCCCCAAAAAAGCGAAACGTCCCCCTAGCCCGGTAGGGCTCCTCACAGAGCCGGACGGGAGGGGGGGCCCTTCTCTTAAGAGCCGGTTCGGCCGCCCGCGAGCCTCAGCACAAGCAAATTTGCAAAAAATGCATGACCAAAATAGTGCGTGGACCATTTTCCCTATGACAACGTTACCAAATACCGCCCGCGCTCTTTCGCTACACGAATCATCCCGTTGCATGACACCCGCCGCGCGCCCAAGTCGAAAGTCGTGTGGAGCCATGTTAAACAGCTGACGCAACACGTCAAAATTGCATGGCAAAATAGCAATATTATTCACAGCGCTAGCCGAGATTACGGTAGCCGAGCGATTCGAGCTGCATACTTTCTGCCTCAAAGCAATACTTTTTACATCGATCAACATCCCTGCAAGTTTTGCAGAGGATTACGGTAGCCGGGATTACGGTAGCCGCGCGATTTAAACTACCGCCCCAAAGCGATCGCATGGAAAACATGCGGATTCGCGCGTTCGCGAGGTTAAGGCTTACTACCTATCGTCGCGTCGGGCGTAATTTCCGCGCTCGCGTCCCTCCCTACCTTCGCCTAGGGGGCTCCGAACGGGGCTGGACGAGAGCGGGCGCCTTCCCCTAAGAGCCGGTTCGGCCGAGCCGCCCGCGAAAGGGCGTTTCCGCAGATCTATGTCGATCGTAGCAGTCGAAAACGCAGCTCGCCTTTCTCTTCAGGGCACAATAGGGGAAAGTGCAAAAGTGTACTTACCCTCGGCGCGATCCGACGATACGCGCCTCGTCCCTTTAGCGACGATGGGCTCCGAACGGGCTGGATACGGGCCGCGCGCCCTTCCCATAGTAGACGGTTCGAGCCGAACTTTCCGCGAAGGTATCTATCTACGAACGCGTGATGCGCCAGTTACTCCTGCTACAAACAGCAACATTTTCAACTGCAACTGTCAGATTCTCGCTCGTTGCCCAGGTAGTATCCTTCACTTCTACCGAGTACGCGGGGAAAGGTACGGCTCTGCGCGCGATATTTTGAGTAACATCGGCGAGGTAACATTTGGGTATATCCCAGATAGCGCGTTAGGGTAACACTTAGGTATATCGCGATAGCGCGTAGCGTCCAGTCATAGATCCCAAATATGTGGTCTGCAAGGGGTTAACATTAACCCTTTTCAACATTTAATAATGTTCTTTCACATACGTTGATTTTGGTGGTATACTGTAACTAATAATGAAATATTACTTGCAGCACTTGTCTAACCTTACACAGCCTATGCTACAGTATCCATCAGGGTGAGCTTGCCTGATGCATTAGAAGGTGTATGTGTGGCTGGACGTGGCATTATAGATGAGTCATCAAGTTCTAATCTACACTACAAGTTTCTGATTCTTCTACAAATTAAGTTCCCTAGTAACAAAATTTGTTTTGTTAGCAGCCAGATTTGAACTCGCAAGCATCCTCGTCTTAGCCTAGCATTATACCACTACTCCATTCTAGTGGCAACAGCTGCTTTCCAATCGCGCCCTTTATATGCGAGCGCACTAAGACATAGATTGTACATAGCCCTCTCTAACAGCTGTTCGCAACTATGCAGTTGAGCGGGGCGAGAAGCAACGTTGCTAGCGGCAGCAGCTGCTCTCAAATACGTAGTCGAGTGCCCCGCAGCCCTATTCGTTGACGGCAGCTGCTCTTAAACGCATATTCGAGCGTAGCAATGCGGCGCATAGCGTGCAATGGATACGGACAGTAACCGAACTTCCGAGTAGCATTTCTCGAGCCCGCTTCGACCGATCGTGCTGAAATTTGGCGACGAGATAGGGTAGCTTATATCTGACGCGAACTTCGCGCTGTTCGATGAAGCGCAGTCGGGATGACAATGCATAATGCATGCGCAAGACGATCGAACAATTGTCCTTTAGAAATTTAAAAGACGCATAAAGTATGCTCTCAAAGGCCAATTCTTCAGTTTTAGTTAAACGCAAATGGCAAAATGGAAAATCAGCAAGAAGCATATGTAGTAATATCTAATAGTAAAAAGGCTTGTATTGGAGACGACTTTGCTGAAAAATTAGATACACTCTCCGAATACATGGAACTCAAGAACAACATGTTAAATATTTTGAACGCTGGTGGAATGGATGAAAATGAGAAGTTCGATAAATTGTTAAAGCTGCTATCAAAACAAAAAGATAGAAAGGAAGAACAACAGCAATATATTTTCTCTAAAGGTGGTGAGAACTCACTCCACCACAGCTCCATTGTGAGAGCTCAACAGGTCGCAAAGGGGAAAAAGCGAGACAAAAGCCGAAAGAGTGGGGATATTCTTTCCAGCACTAATGAACAGACGACAGAAATAGCTGCCGATTCGGAAATTCAACAGAATCGCACCAGAATACAGCCTCTTACAAACAATAACAAGAAGAACAAGAGGAGGAAGAGACGAAGAGAGGAACAGATGGCGCGCTATATAAATTTTCTATAGATCCTATAAAAGTGAATAAGTGAACTCCGAGCAATCAGTATCACCAATCGTTTTCTGGCAAACAAAGTAAACATGGACACAGACCAACCCTTTTTCTCTCTGCTAATCTCTGATAAGAACGCAGTATTGGATACCGTTGGAAAGAATGGTTTGACATTTCGTTATTTATGTCAATTTCCTATTAATCTTGGTACAGACTTAACATCGAAAAGTTGCTCCCCCGACACAACGAATGACTGGCGCTGTGGTGTAAGTTCGTACTACTGGTTTATAAAGCACGCCCTATTTCCCTACCCTGGAGGAACGATCAAATCGCTTAACGCTGAAACTAAGGAAGAGAAACAACTCGCTGTACCACCCAGTCACAAAAGTAATTTGAAGGACTACATAAGCTATTTAATGGAAATATGTGGTGGAGTTGATGACAACCCTGTTATGGACTTGAAACTCTCGAGCAAAGGTGTTATTCAACTCAAGGCTAAAAGCGACCGTTTGGTAATTTCTGCAGAAATTGCGGAAAAGTTAGGTCTGCGCAGGAGTGCAGATTATCCAGTCCTCATCAAAAAGAGTCAAACAGTGCTAACTGCTTGGCCAAAAGAGGACTGCGATAGGTATTACTTAGATGTCGATTTTGTTCAACCGTGCACTATCGTATCTGGCAAGTTCCAAAACGTACTCTTGATGCTGGACGAGGTAACACCTTACGGGAAAGAAAGTGTTGTGAAACGCAAATTTCATTCCATGCACCACAAAGTCCCATCGAGAACGCAGATCACCGAAATGAAGTTCAGTCTGAAGTCGGCAACTACAGGGGATTTAGTAAAATTCGATGACAACAGAGTCACTTTTAACTTTCACTTACACTTTTGGCGATTGATTCCATTCTAGCCTTAAAAAATGTAATAGAAAATTAAGCACTATTTAAGCGTATCATCCGAGTGTACATTCATTAGTTTAATCATTAGTCAATATGAAGCAAAAGAAAAGCAAAAAAGTGCCAGAGAAGAGAAAAGTACGAAAACCTGTTAGTGTAAAAAAGAAGGAATTTAATACCGAGTTGTCAAAGGCTCGTCAGACTGCATTTCGATTAGCCCAGTTACAACAACAACAACTTCTACAACAGACTAACAACAAGAAAAAGCGGGCAAAGAGACGGCGCAAGAACCAAAATGACACCATTCAAACGTAAAAGAGGAGGTAACCCAGCATCTACAGTAGCGTTGGCCCATTCCGATGTCTTAGCTATCAATCAAGCGATTATAGAGCCTCAATATATGAGTGAGAATGATGGACAAATTAAATTTTACATCGGCCCCAGACACACTACATGGCTTTCTCTGTTTATGTACCTACGACTAGTTTGGAGGATTCAAAAGGCCTCAGATGACAGTAATGTCAAGGCTGAAGACAAAATAGCAGCATGCAATCTACTCCCTTTGTGCGCTTTTGATAATATCACATTGGCGCTAAATGGAATGATCGTGCAGACTAGACCCGGCTTTCAGCATTA
>JASAMZ010000903.1:0-17164 GCA_030248115.1 Linhomoeus sp. GSCO2_2 | reverse complement strand
CCCATCTACTAATTGTTGTTTTTAACCGATAGGTCTCGGGAGGCGCAGGGTGCATCGAAGGTCTCAACTTCCCGTCCGGGGGACCCGATTTTTGGCAAGTTGCCAAAAACTCGATTTTTCGGCCTCCGGCCAACTTTGGGCGCTTAGAATATTGTTCTGGTAGAACGGAGCGAGACGAGCTTTGGGTCGAATATGTAAAAGACAGTTGGGCTATCCGATGGTGAGGGCGCCGTCGGACTGGGTCCGGTCCTGCCCGTGCTGGGTAGCAAAAACCGGGTTTTTCGACCCAAAAGTAGGGTTCGCGGCGAATAAAATAAGTGGTTTTTGTTAAAGACGAATTGCACGGTTTTTTCGCCCGGCCTCAGCCGGGCGAACCCCTACGAGAGCTCAGCGTGCGTGCGTCCGTCCGTCCGTCCGTACGTACGTGCGTTACGCTTTCAGATCTCAGTGTTGGAACGTCGTAGAGAGACGATCTTGGGCTCTTTGGATAGGTCTTGACTTACTGATAATTCCACTATACCAAAGTCGAAACTCAAAAATTTGAATTTCTCGAGTTACAGTAACCCAAAGGTCGAAAACGAAAAAATGGCTCTAACTCGCTTGTCCTGTGTCGTAGGAAGGCGGTCTTGGGCTCATTTGATAGGTCTCGGCTTACTGATTATTTGATTTCTTATTGGTCAAGACTCAAGAATTTGAATTTCGCGCGTTACAGTAACTCAAAAGTGTCGAAAAACTTAGAATTGCTCTAACTCGCTCGTCTTACGTCGTAGAGAGGCGTGCGACGGCTCATTTAAAAGCTCTCGACGTGCTCTTTGTGATGTAAAAAATTTTTTGCAATTGGTAAAACACAAACCACGGAAACCGACTTTCGTTGGAAAGTTGTAGAGCGTCGATCTTTAGCTCATTCCATAGGTCCCGACTCACTGATCATTTTGTTCTATAATGGTCAAGACTCAAAAATTTGAATTGCGCGAGTTACAGTATCCCAAAAACGAAAATGAAAAACGGCCGTAACTCACTCATCGTACGTCGTAGGGCAACGTGCGACACGTCATTTCAAAGCTCTCGACGCGTTCTTTCATGTACAATTGTACGTCAAATTTCTTTGTTGTTTTTTCAACCTCTTAGCTTGCGAACAATTTTATCTTGCTCAAAAAATTTTTCACGGGCGATCCCAATGTTGCCATGCAACAACCCCTCGTAAAGAAGTGTGTCGCAAGTAGCGCATGAATAGCACGCTCCGGGCGAACGTGCTCAATACCGGAAAGGCTTCTAAAGACTTTGCAAAACTCCAGCTCTTTCACTCTTCCACTCTAGAACGCTCACAACCCACTCTGTATTAACAAAACAACTCAACTTTTTTGAAACAGCTTGTTTGCCACCTAAGAGAGCTCAGATAGTCAATTCCCGAAAATGTTAGAGAAACCCGGTCAGGTTTGCCCCGGGCCAGGAAATTAACCCCAAACTTGGGTCCCGGGTTTCCGGGAAAAACTGCGGGCCAGCGTAACTTTTGGTAGGATGCTCATATCGAGCTGGGATAAAGACCATTCGATCGGGCTCGGCAAGCTCTACAACTTTGTAGTAGATCACTGTTTTCGTAGGGGCCAAATTTCGGGTGAAAATTCGGAAAAATCGATTTTGGGTCGAAATTTCAAAATTCCGCCATTCATATCTCTTTATTGTGGGGATCGATTTCGCTGATATTTGGTGAGTTATTGAGGCTAATAAGCTTCTCGATTGTGGCGGAGTAACAGCTTTGGGAATTGTTAATTTTTAGGCGAAATTTGAATTTTTTCGATAAATGTTCGGCATTTTGGTGCAAAGTAGGGTCAAATGAGATATTTTGGTGTCAATTCGACTTTCACGTTATAGAGCATCGTAAGATACATATTTTTTGTTAGAAACACTATTTTCGTCCGACGCGTATTTTGGCGCCAAATTTGAAGTCTAAAATTTTGGCCCCCTGCCTTCCCTGGCCACCTACTGTGTAGGTACTCAATTCCGGCTTTGCGAGGTCGCTTATCATGAATATAGCCGTGATTGTTCGTTTTCGATGCGTTTGAGATTATTTATAAAGAATTTGTGTACTACCGTACCCTCACGTCTAAGCTTGGTCTTGTAGGTTTGTAGGATTATTGGCTTTCATACATATATACTTTCGCTAGTGTACACTTCCGTCCTCTGTTCTTCCATAGTTTGAGTCGCTCTCGTGTGTTAGTTTTGTAGTATTGAGTTACTGTAGCGCGCCGTCGTTCTCCAAAGAGTTAAGCCGCTGCAGTAATCGCCCTTTCTTTGTTCCGCGCTTTCTCTTCGTTCCCATGTTGTTGGCGCGGACGCCGTATTTCGTAGGGCGCGTATATGTCGCTCCATTGCTAGCCAACAGTGTACGCGCGCCCTCTTTGTGTTGTGTACGCACGTGACGATTGATAGCGTGCGCGTCCCTCTTTCGGTCGCCCCTGCGCGCCGTCAGATTTAGTCTTCTCCTGCCTGCTTATAGTCTGCGCGACTTATTGGAGGAGAGGCTTTGCTGTGTGTGTACGCTGTGTCTTTGGCTTTGCGAAGAGTGCGAGTTCGAAGAGTCGCCGTGCGCCGGAGAACGACTGAGAATCGCACCGCACAGAAAGCACTGCACAGTTGCACAGTTCGAACAGTAGCTCCGTGCTGCTGAGGCTAGCTTCGCGCTAAAGTACCCTTCGCGAGAGGTTGTAAACTTGGAAGGAAGTCTCTCCTGCTTGCCTGAGGCGACGGAAAACTCAGTTCTGCGTGAACTTTGAGTAAGAACAGGAGAGAGTCTCTGGTTTGAGACGTCTTGTACCAATCGGCCTGCCTGCTCCCGAACCGGCAGGCGCGCCAAAAGGCCGATTCGGTTACAGGTTCAACTGAAACTAGGCGTTATTACCCAAATTGAGAAGTGTCCGGATGACGGCCCCGATTGAGGGTCGAAAGCTCGACTGAAATTGTCACTGTGCAGGCATGCCACTTACAAACCGACAGTCGTGGAACTAGGCGTGTTATATGCCGATTGTGGGGCAATTGAGGGTTGCGATTTCGAATTTGCTATTAGTTTTGCGATCGGAGTGGTCAGGAGGCCGCACTGACAATTCTCGTTCGTTAGTGGGTGTTCTGCTTCACAACATTATTTCATTTCCTAAAGTTTTTTTTGGCGATTTCTGTTGTTGTGGATGTGTTTGCGACTATTTTTATACTCCACAAAAAAGTGTGGAGTATATAGCGATTGTGCGCGAAACGCAGTAATTTTAACCGGATGGCGTTCGCGCGTGAAGCGGCCGATTTCCAAACGGTCTTTTGCGTTGGGTAGGTCTAGTTAGGGGCCAGGGTGGAAACCAAACGGGGTCACGCTGCGTGACCCCGTTGGCGGGAAATTCAAAAATTTAAATTTTCAAAGTACTGAAAAATGGGTAGAACAAGGTAGAACTCGAAAAAGTTGCATATAATGGTATATACTATCTTTTGATATGTTGTAGTACTCGATAGGGCCGAGGGTGCGTAAAAAGAATTGGATCGCTGCGGGACCCATTTTGGCGCCAAATTTGAAAAATACGCGATTTTTTGCACTTTGGCGACTTTGACGCGCTGCTGTGCAAGCTAGGTAGCAGCTAGAGCGGCGAGACCGCTTTTGGTGCTCCTTCCCAGATGTCCTTTATCGAATGAGCCATGAACGGAGAAAATCGGCCGCAACACAAAAAAGTTATTTTCCCGCAACTTTTTTGGGTCCCCGGTCGAAAATTGCGATTTTCGCGTTTCGGCGTTTGTAGCGCTCGAATGAGTTCCCGAATCGTTCCAATTGTGGTTTTAAACGATTCTACGCCAAAATCTGGCCCAGAAACATGGTTTTGGAATATTTTCGCAGCTACAGTATCCCTGCCGTGTCGGTTTGAATTTTGGGCGTCAGGTCAACTTGGTCAATATTATACTCGATTTCGGGGTTTTCGGGGCCACTGATCACGAATCTGGCATTAGTTTAGGGTTTTGACGATGTTTTGTGTAACTTGTCACGAATTTGCATGATACCGTACCCCAAGTGCAATATTTCGGCTCTGTGAGTTCATATGAAGTTGGGGTCGTTGTATGTCGATTCCGGGGTTTTAGAGGATGCCGATCACGAATTTGGCATTAGTTTTGTGATTGGAGGTGTTAGGAGGCCACAATAGCATAGGAGTCACTTGGCGTTGAAGTATAATTTGTGGAGTATACTGCGTCCCGCGGACGACTCGCCTGGTTGAAAAATTTCATACGACCCCTCTAGTGACAAGTTGGTTGAGTAAGTTGAGGTGGAGTCAAGCGTTATCGAATTTGAGAAATTTTGAGTTTGCGTCACTTTGCTATTTTTTAGCACTCCTCCCCTGCGAAAGGGAGGAGTGCTATAGGGATCGTGCGGATTATGAAAACTTTACAACGCTCATAAGTCGAGCTGTGGTGGGTCGATCGGGACGAGTTCTTTTTTATTCGATAGGTCTATGTATGGAAAAACCTGCATCGGGGGTCTCGACTCCCGTCCGGGACCCGATTTTTGGCAAGTTGCCAAAAACCCGATTTTTCGGCCTCCGACGGACTTTGGGCGCTTAGAATAGTGTTCTGGTAGACCGGAGCGAGACGACATTTGGGTCGAATATGTAAAAGACACTGGGCTATTCGATGGTGGGGCGCCGTCAGGCTGGGTCTGGGCCTGCCCAGGCTGGGTGGCAAAAACCGGGTTTTTCAACCCAAAGGTGGGGTTCGCGGCCCGGGCTGTAAGTGTTTTATTTTTATACTCCACAAAAAAGTGTGGAGTATATAGCGATTGTGCGCGAAACGCAGAAAATTACAGTCAACGGCGTTCGCGCGTGAAGCGGCCGATTTCCAAACGGTCTTTTGCGTTGGGTAGGCCTAGTAGGTGGGCAACCTGCACGACATATGGGGTCACGCTGCGGGACCCCGTTGGCGGGAAATTCAAAAATTTAAATTTTTAAAGTACTGAAAAATGGGTTAAACAAGGTAGAACTCGAAAAAGTTGCATATAATGGTATATACTATCTTTTGATATGTTGTAGTGCTCGATAGTGCCAAACACGCAAAAAAAGAATTGGATCGCTGCGGGACCCATTTTGGCGCCAAATTTGAAAAATTCGCGATTTTTCGCTATTTTCCGACTTTGACGGTTTGCTGTGCATAGGTAGCAGCTAGAGCCGCGAGACCGCTTTTGGTGCTCCTTCCCAGATGTCCTTTATCGAATGAGCCATGAACGGAGAAAATCGGTTGAGACACAAAAAAATTATCTTGGTGGAACTTTTTTGACTCCCGGGTCAAAAATTGCGCTTTTCGCGTTTCGACGTCTGTAGCGCCCGAATGCGTTGCGGGATCGTTCCAAATGTGGTTCTAAACGATTCTACGCTGAAATCTGGTCCAGAAAAGTGTTTTTGACAAATTTTCAGTGCTACAGTAACCCTGCCGCGTCCATTTGAATTTTGGGTGTCCGGTCGACTTTGGCAATATTATACTCGATTTCGGGGTTTTCAGGGGCGCTGATTACGAATTTGGCATTCGTTTAGCGTTTAGATGATGTTTGAATGTACCTATGACGAATTCGCATGCTACCGTACCCCAAGTGCAGAATTTCGGTTCTGCGAGTCCATAGGAAGTTAGGGATGTTGTATGTTGATTCTGGGGTATTCTGGGATGTAGATCACAAATTCGGTATTAGTTTTGCGATTGGGGGTGTCAGGGGGCCACAACAGCAGATGAGTCACCGTGCGTAGGAGTTCAAATTTGTGGAGTATACTGCGTCCCCAGGACGACTTGCCTGGTTAAAGTAAAATATTTAGTCTTTTGGTAAGTGGCACATCTCAAATAGGCAATTACCGCACCATACTCACGAATGCGGTCAGAGGCAGCCCGGACTGGAAAATATTGGGCAAAGTTGGGTCCTGGGTTTCCGGGCAAAACTCGGGGCAGGCATAACTTTTGATGTGTCGCTCGTATCGAGAGGGAACAAAGACCAATCGATCGGGCTCGGCGAGCTCTACAACTCTGCAGTTTGGTATCTTCCGAGGGGCCCAATTTCGGGTGAAAATTTGAAAAAATCGATTTTTGTGGCAAAAATAAAATATTCCACCATTCCCATTTTTTGCTGCGTGGGTCGATTTCTATGATAGTTGGCGATTTTTTAGTGCTTATTAATACCTTCACTGTGGTAGAATTTCAGCTTTGGGTGTGGTTAATTTTGTGCCAAAATTTGAATTTTTGCCCAATATTTTTGGTATTTTGGTGCAAAGTGGGGTCAAATGAGATATTTTGGTGTCAATTGGACTTTTACGTTATAGAGCATCGAAATATACATATCTTTTATTATACTCCACAAAAAGTGTGGAGTATATAGCGTTTGTGCGCGAAAGCAGAAAAGTTGCCCGTCTGGCGTTCGCGCGTGCAGCGGCCGATTTGCAAACGGTCTTTTGCGTTGGGTAGGCCTAGTGGGTGGGCAGGGTGGACACGAAACGGGGTCACCATCCGGGACCCCGTTGGCGGGAAATTCAAAAATTTAGATTTTCAAAGTACTGAAAATTGGGTTGGGCAAGGTAGAACTCGAAAAAGTTGCATATAATGGTATATACTATCTTTTGACATGTTGTAGTACTCGATAGTGCCGAGGGTGCAAAAAAAGAATTGGATCGCTGCGGGACCCATTGTGGCGCCAAATTTGAAAAATTCGCGAATTTTCGCTATTTTCCGACTTTGACGGTTTGCTGTGCGAGCGAGGTACCAGCTAGAGCCGCGAGACGGCTTTTGGTGCTCCTTCCCAGATGTCCTCTATCGAATGAGCCATGAACGGAGAAAATTGGTTGAGACACAAAAAAGTTATCTTGGTGGAACTTTTTTGACTCCGGGGTCAAAAATTGCGATGTTTGCGGTTCGGCGTCTGTTGCGCTCGAATGCGTCCCCGAATCGTTCCAAAAGTGGTTTCAAACGATTCTACGTTGAAATCTGGTCTGGAAAAGTGTTTTTGAAAAATTTTCAGAGCTACAGTAACCCTGCCGCGTCCATTTGAATTTTGGGTGTCGGATCGGCTTTCGCGATATTATACTCGATTTCGGGGTTTTGGGGGGCGCTGATTACGAATTTGGCATTCGTTTAGCGTTTAGATGATGTTTGAACGTACCTATGACGAAATCGCATGCTACCGTACCCCAACTGCAGAATTTCGTTTCTGCAAATCCATAGGAAGTTAGGGGTGTTGTATGTCGAATCTGAGGTATTTTGGGATGCACATCACGAATTCAGCATGGCTTTTGCGAGTGGGAGTGTTAGGAGGCCACAACAGAAGAGGAGTCACCGTGCATAGGAGTGCAAATTTGTGGAGTATACTGCGTCCCCCGGACGACTTGCCTGGTTAGAAACTCTTTTTTCGTCCGACGCGTATTTTGGCGCTAAATTTGAATTCTAAATTTTGGCTACCAGGGTAGCTTTGAGCACCTACTGTGTAGGTACTCGATTCCGGCTTTTCAGGGTCGCTGACCACGAATCTGGCAATAGTTTTTCGTTTTGGGTGCGTTTAAGACTATTTATGAAGAATTTGTGTGCTACCGTACCCTCACGTGAACCTTGGGTCTTGTAGTTTCAACGGAAGTTAAGCGTGTTATATGTCGAATGTGGGGTTCTAGAGGGTTGCGATTTCAAATTTGCTATTAGTTTTGCAATCGGAGTGGTCAGGAGACCGCACTGACTAGTATCATTGGTTAGTGGGTATTAGCCAAAACTAAATGGAACACCTGACGGTTTATATCCCCAGCGCAAACGATGGGCTTTCGCCAACTTGTCGAAACAGCCCATTTAGAGTGGTCCAGACTGTTGGTGAACTCGATGCCGTCGGCCGAAATGGAGCGAATGTTGTAGACCTGGAAGATTTCGACGTTGTCAAGACTGCGTCATGGCATACTGTACCTATGTAGGTAAGTACAGTATGTGTTGCCAAATGCATACTTTGTGCCCTTCAATGCCGCAGCCAGAAGACAAGTCGTTAGCACCGTTCAGCCAAGAATCCACCATTAGGGGCACTCCCAGGTTTGGCGCGATTAAAATCGGCGTACAAATCGCTATCTGAAAGTAAAACGTGCCTTCTTACTTTTTGAAGGTTTCCGTTTAACCTATATGTAGGTACAGTACATAGCATGTAGCTCATGGCGTCGAAACAGCAGCTGGGGAATGCCGGTTTATTTCGAGTGTCACAGTGAGTGACACATAATCACTCACCCTCGGTATTGCTGACGAACTGCCAAACCCTGTGCTTGTCGAAGGATTCGAATTCGAACTCCTGTCCGCCCAAACTTCTCAGGTCGAAATGCCTGGCCGACTTTGTGTCACGCTCTTTGAGGCCCACAGTCTTGCCGTCCAAAGCGCTTTTCAGTTTTGGATATTTTGAAGCCATTTCGTCGGGCAGTTTGGCGGAATAGATGGACGGGTGGATGGTATAGAGCATCTTCCCTGCAATTGATGTTTCGTACTATAACTACATTTTTAGCACTCCGACCCTAGAAGGGCGGAGTGCTATAGTGGAGGCACCGAAAACATAATTTTTTACCCCAAGATTTCTCGCGCGTGCTTCGTCCGATTTGGACGCGGTTTTTTTAATCGATAGCTCTCGAGGGATAGATGGGGTGGACTGACCTCCGTTTTTTTCGCGTAGTGGAAAAAGTTTGAGAAAATTCAAAAATTCGAATTCTGTAGTACATTGAAAACCGTTACCGCTCCATAACTTTCGCAATACGTAATCGATTTTGGTGATTTTTGGATATGTTATAGTCCTCGAGAATATCTAGCCCGGAAAAGAAACCTCAGCTTCCTAGGTGGTCCCACGCGGAAGTTATGGCCAAAAGAAAATTTCGGAGGTGCGAAATTTCGGTGTAAAAAATAGCTTTGTGAGATTCCGGTGTAAAATGGCTCCAAACTCTTCAACGCACCCTGCGCCTATCGATTTGCTTTCATTTGACACCAAATTCGCCAGAATCGACCGAGTAAATCTCTAGAAACTTAGGGGCAAAGCGTGGCGATTTTTACCAATTTTGAGCACTTCACGACTTTCGGCTGTTTTAACGCTCGATTGCGGCTCGTTAGGAGAAATTGGGCTGCACCACGCGATTCTCCGTTGAAAAGTGACCCGAAACCAGGTTTCAAAATTATTTTTACGGCTACCGTATCCCCGCCGCGTCCAAAATTCGAATTTCCACCCCGGAGTACGAAATCAATGTTAGAGTTGATTTCGGCATTTTCGGGGTCGCTGATTCCAAATTTGATGTTATTTTTGCGTTTCGGATCAAGATTTACCCTATTTTGGTGCCCGGCGGCCCAATTTTTAGTCTTAGGGCCCAATTTTCAAAATTAAGGTTTATGTTGTTCTGGGGGTTTCCGACGATGGGGGACACAAATCCGGTGTCGATTTTACGATTCTGGACGTCTTTCGCCTATTTTGGTGTCCGGCGGCCCAACTTTCAAAATTGAGTTGCCGGTTCCTCTTGGGGTTTCCAACCATCCTAAAGAAGAGTTCGATGTTCCTTTCATGTTTCCGGGTGTCTTAGGTCTTTTCGAACTTGCAGAGAGAATGCTGAGCCTTTGTATGCTGTAGCCCCAACGGGTCGGAGTGCTTCGATGCAGGGGCTCCTGCACGTATAACTTGTTGAAAATTTGCAGTCATCAGGTTAGAGAGATACAAAATTGAACCGCAAGTGACGGTACGGGACGGGGGGAGGGAGAAGGAAGTTTTCTAACTTTGATGAGAGTTAAGGATCTACACATTAAAATGTCTAGAGTATCGGCTAACCCAAGTGGCTAAGAAAATGCTCGCTCGGAAAAGTGACGCAGAGTAGCGACTGTCCAAATTTGCTGGCGGTCTCTGGCAATTCATACCCATACATCGGCGGGAATTTGGGAATAGAGTGGACCAGCGTGAATCTGAAATTTACACTTTATGGGAAGATCCAAACATTTTTATTTTTAACTGCATTTTCTACAGTACCCCTGATTGTCGTCGTAGAGGTAGACTCTTTTGGAGTGGGCCCTATAGCCGTCGTCCTCGCCTTCCTCGCCCGGTTCCGAGGCTCCGTGCGCGTCGCTGTGCATTGCATGGAACACGTTCTGAAGGATAGTTTCAACTTTTCCGGTTGAAGGTAGTTTGTTAAACTAAATGAAATTTAAACTTTTCTCAATTTTAAATTAACTTAAGTTAGGGCTAAAGAAATTAAATTAAATTGAATAAAGCTTTTGAGACGACTATCTATCACACTCAATCCAATTTCATGCAGGGTGAGTGAATAATTCGTCTATAATAATTTTGGCATTTTACTGTCAAACCCAAACCTTCTTCCCCTTCAACTCGTACAACTGATCGAGTGTGTAGTGGACGGCCTGCTCGTGTTCGGAGAGGCACTTCATCTGCAGATCCCATCCTTTGTCGCGGGCGTCCAAATAGAGAAAGCTCGTGCCCTCTCGAACGCATCTCGACCAGTGGTCGCTGATTCGCGGCAACTTGTAGATGAAGAAGCTGAGTTTGTGAAGTACTATGTAGACATTTGTGGTTTAACAGTCAAAGGTATTATAACACAGTGAAGTTTCCCGACTACCTAAAGTATCATCTTCATCAGGCTATCAAAGAAGGAACGTGACGACAAAGATGCCTTACACACGCCAAAATTGTGCCATTCTAACGTTCGAAAACGTAGGTTTACTAGTCGACGGGTTCGTTGTTGTTGTTCTTGCAGGAAATCGGCTTGTAGCCAAGGCAGAGGAACAGAAGCGAAGCCGTTATACTAACAAGAAAATGTGGGAAAATCCGCCTCATTTTGGCGACAGCTCCCGTGCCGGCAAACGCAATATCCACAGTAGTGCTTGGCAGTTGGGACCAGGGGGGGGGGGGCCGCACTCCGGCCAGCGTAGTTGATTTTGGAAAGGGCAAAAATGTGCCACCCCCGCCAATTTCGCGCCGATCGGAATTTTTTTGTGGGACCTTTTCACCTATATGTAAAAAGGTCGAAATTTCATATTCCCGCGTTATTTTTATTCTATCTGGTCACAATTTTGAGTTTTTGGCAAAAAACCAAAATTTTTAATTTTCTGCAATTTTTTGGGCACTTTTCGCAAGCGTATAACTCGAGATTGGGACTAGCTAGAGCGATGCGGTTTCTTTTCGCGTGTTGGCCGTCGTCTGCGCTACAACTTTGTCTAAGATAACTTCTTCCTGTCATGTACCGTTCTTGCGCAAAAGATCACTCACTTGTCCGGGACCCGTTTTCAACGCGATTTTTTTCAAACAAAATTTCTCTTTCTCACGCCGTATCTCGCCAACGAGAAACGATAGAAAGTCGGTCGCGGCAGCGTTTGAGAGCCCAAAGTGTCCTCTACTAAACGCCGCCGGAATCGACTCTCCACCTTGTACACACGCTGACATCGAGATTTAAAAGCTGTCCCTAGTCGACGATTGCTGAACGGCGCCTATTTCACAAAAATTGTTATAAAAATCGAACAAAATTGAAATTCAAAAATCTGTCGGACAGCTGTAAATATCTCGAAAATGCGAAATTAGCAACAGAAACGGACATCGGATCCGTACTCAGCGACCTCGACTCTACTTGACCACATGTGTCACATATTTTACTTCGGTGGGATGGACGGACACACAGACACACAGACAGACATTGTCAACCGTATTCGGCGTCGCAGCCTGGCGGGTCGAAACTTAGGCTTAACGCGACCGGTGACCGACTTCAGGGCGCGCGGAGCGCGCCCTGAAGTTGGTGGTCGCGCTAAGCCTCAGCTGAGACCCGCCAGGCGCGACGCAGGCCGAGTTTTAGTGCAAACTGTAAGTGGGGTGAACACTCCTCCATCTACTTCACCCCCTGCTCAGGTCTGTTGTGCGCCTCCGTCATGATGGCATGATGGCCGAGTTGGCGAAGTAGTCGTTGTTGACGACGTCTCGAAACAAGTCGATCGAGTCCTTCATTCGGTTCTGAGAGCGAATTGGGAAAGTAGTAGATGTTTGAGAGTGTGAGTTGCTGTAATGGGTACAGTAATCGATAACAGCGAATCAGCTGACTGAAACTGGCCAACGTCTATACTCTACATAACGGTAGATCAGTTTCACTCTAATGGTAAACTGTAATGGAAGAGCGACGCACTGTCAAACACGGCCGTTCAGCAGACATGACAATGACATTGAAACGACGCAATGGCCAAAGCTGCAAGTTACAGAAAGTTTTGGCTACCTGGCTACTTCTAATTGGATAGTGTATCCCGGTTACCGTAATAAGGCACGTGACACACAATTAATTACCTGTCACAACAGCTTACCATCGAGTTCTCAATTTTTACTAAGTTTATTCTTCAAAAAACGACTAACGTTGTCTGAGTTTCGGATTGACCCCTGATCTAGCTAGACTCAGCTACGAAGTGCCAGCGCGACCTCATCAGTAGATGACTGGCATTAACTTGGGCAACACATGCCTAGAGCAAGATAACGTAAGCGTAATTGGCAGCCCAATAATACCTTGTTATGGTCCTCCGAAAGAACTTCATTATAACCTGACAGAGCATCTACAAACAACAGCCCAGTCACATTCTCGAAACAGTGGATCCACTTGCGCCTTTCCGACCTCTGCCCTCCGACGTCGATTAGTCTGGATGCAATTGGAAATTGGAGTTTTCGAGTAGTACACACCGTAAATCCTCCAATAAGCGCCCTGGGCGCTTATTTTTTCGCCGCGCCCCAGCGCGGCGAGTATATATGTCGCGTCCAGTTTCCGTATTTGTCCAGAATCCGTATATACGGATTCTGGACGCTGCACTGTCCAAAATCCGTATATACGGATTCTGGACGCCGTTCTGTCCAGAATCCGTATTCGAGAAAGGCGCGGTCGAACACTCGTATACGCTTTCTGGACGTCCAGAATACATATTCGCGAAGTGCATGCGCGACTTGGGTGGGGTCGGCGGGGGCCGGTGTGTTTAAGTTAGGGGACAAATATTCGCCGCTTCTAATTTGTTACATCCGGTTTTACTTTTGAAGAACGCGCTTTTAAAATTGTTGAAAATGAAGAAAGCGCTTTTAAAATTGAACAAAGCGCTTCTAACTTATGAGAGGAAGACGCAGCTGTAAACATATGGATTTGATTTACAGTCAGTATTAGATTCGCTCCGCGCCCTGAAGTTGGTGGTCGCGCTAAGCCTCAGTTGAGGCCCGCCAGGCGCGACGCCGGCCGAGTTTTAGTGCAAACTGCAAGTGGAATAAACACTCCTCCATCTACTTCACATCCTGCTGAGGCCTGCTGTGCCCCTTCCCTGTAAGCGCTTGTAACAGCTGACACTCTTAAAGACGGCCACGGCCTGGTCCATCAGGCCATGGCCGTCTTTTCGAGCAGAAGACGGCCATGGCCTGACACATCAGGCCAACGCCGTCTAGACGGCCACGGCCTGATCGACCAGGCCAGAGCCGTCTAGACGGCGATGGCCTGAAGACGGCCATGGCCTGCAACATATATACTCGCCGCCCTGGGGGCGGCGAAAAAACGGTAAAGGGTTGTTTGCAGAGTCAGCCAAAGATTTGATGTGGGAGCACGGGACCCCGACAGGTTTCATCCAGGCCATCCAAGACGGGATGGGATGCGAGGGCCCTATTCTACGATGGCAGAATCTACTGGAATACTCGCAGGCGCCCGAAGGGGCCACGCAACATTGTCGAAACCTCGCAACTTCATAGGCCCCAGTGCCGGCTGCAGTTGGATTCGGACTCCGCAACTCTGGCACTACGCGCCAAATCCAGCCCTGCAGCCAGCATTGGGGCCCCTTAGTCGAGTGTTCCAGTGGCCTCTGCTTCTGTAGAATAGCGCCCAGATGAACATCAGGAGCGACGCCGGCATTCGCCCCGGTTCTGCTCAAGCTACCGCAGGCAGCAACACAACTGCTGGGGCCGGCAGTGGCGGAAGCGGCGGCAACGAGAAGTGACGTTTTACAGTGCCTGTGATTTTGATTTCTGGGAGTTCTCCCACTCAAGTAATCAAGAAGGAATTTGCAAACCGTAGGGCGGCCAGTGCCGCTCGGGGTTTTCTGTTGGATAGTTATTCGCCTGTAAAACATGGTTGCAGGAAGGTACAGTAGCACTCAGGTGCAACTGCTTGACATAAAGATGTCATGTAAGACTCTAACTGGTGCCAACAGTAGGTCTAATTTGGTCAACGCAGCAGCACTAGCACCGAGGGTACATAGTTATTACTAGTGCCTTTAGCCCGTAGGAGAATCTCTATGGTCAATAGCCCATGGGTAATCTGCAGAGTATGAAGGAGATAATGCCATCATCGAATTCAGCCTCGCACCAGCTCCCGTGCCTGCAAATACAAATAGACACTTGGGTTTAGCCCATAGGCATTCGGGTTTAGCCCGTAGGTGATTTCAGATGGATCTAAAGACATTAGATCCAAAGCAGTTTGTTGCTGTGCCCCTGCCAGTGCATGCAGTGCCTGCGAATACACTTGGGAGTCCCACAACGACAACTCTGTCATGAATGGTGACACTGTAAAGTGCTTTTGGTGCGAAATCAAACGTCAGTCGCAGTGTGTGGTGCCTTCTGTGCTCAGAATGTACTGGCGCAGCCGATATTTGTGAAATATTGTGGAATTTAGTCATCGGCCAAAGTCCACAATAGGAGGTGCAAAACTACATGTCACGACGGTCAGTTTAAGCCATAGATCATCGCGATCCGTCATCTGTAGCTAGAGTTATCGTGTTAACAGACGGACAAACAAACAAACAAACAAACAGACTCTATGCCGCTTAGTATATAGGACTAGTGCCTTTAGCCCGTAGGAGAATCTCTATTGTCAATAGCCCATGGGCAATCTGCAGAGCATGAAGACAATGATGCAATAATCAAATTCAGCACACCACAGGACATTACAGTTAGATCTCAAGTCATTTGACACTGTGCCCCTGTCAGGGCCTACATATATAGTTTCACCAGCTCTCGTGCCCGTGAATACACAATAGACGCTTGGATTTAGCCTTTAGACAATTGGGTTTAGCCAGTAGGTCATTTCAGATAGATCTCAAGCCATTCGACCCTGTGCCCCTGCCAGTGCCTACATTTAGGCTCGCAACCAGCTCCCGTTCCTGTAAATACACAATAGACACTTGGGTTTAGCCCGTAGGCATTTGGGTTTAGCCCGTAGGAGATTTCAGATGGATCTAAAGACATTTGACATAGATCCAGAGCTGTTTGATGCTGTGGCCCTGCCAGTGCATGCATTGCCTGCGAATACACTTTGGAGTCTCACAGCGACAACTCTGTCATGAGTGGTGACACTGTATAGCACTTTTGGGGCGAAATAAAACGTCAATCACAGTGTGTAGTGCTTTTTGTGCTCAGAATGTACTGGCGCAGTCGATATTTTCGAAATATTGTGGAATTTAGTCATTGGTCAACATTCTAAAATAGGAGGTGCAAAATCGCGTGTTCCGACGGTCAGCTTAAGGTATAGATCATCGCGATTCGTCAATGGTAGCGAGCGCTAGAGTGTTTACAGACAAACAAACAGACGGACAGACTCTTGCCGCTTAGTAATAAGGACTAGAGCCTTAAGCCCGTAGGAGAATGTCTATGGTCAATAGCACATGGGCAATCTGCAGAGCATGAAGGATACAATACAATCATCAAATTCAGTGCAGTGCAGGACATTAAACTTAGATCTCAAGTCATTTGACACTGTGCCCCTGCCAGGGTCTACATTTAGGATCACACCAATTCCTGTGCCTGCAAATACACAATCGACATGTCGGCTTAGCCAGTAGACAATTGGGTTTAGCCCATAGGACATTTCAGATAGATTTCAAGTCATTCAACCTGTGCCCCTGCCAGTGCCTACGTTGAGGATTGCACCAGCTCCCATGCCTGTAAATACACAATTGACACCTGAGGTTAGACTGCAGACGTTTGGGCTTAGCCAATTGAGCATTTCAAATAGATCTCAAGCCATTTAAAATAGATCCAGAATAGTTTGATGTTGTGGACTTGCCAGTGCATGGAGTGCCTGCGAATACACTTTGGAGTCTCACAACGACAACTCTTTGGTGAGTGGTGACACTGCAAATGTCCCTCGCAACGAATTAAAGTTGATATTTTGCGTGTTGGCATACAGTGCGCGCGTCATTGCCACTGTGGCCGCCGTTTGAATCAGCATGGTTTAGCAAATTGTTGAAATTTTATGGAATTAAGGCATAGACCAAAGTTGAGACCCCAAAATGGCATCCTTCCAGTCCATGACGGTCAGTTTAAGCTATAGATCTCCAGGATCCGTCGCCCGAGTCGCGAGAAAATCGCCGGACAAACAGACAAACAAACAAACAAACAGACTCTATGCCGCTTAGTATATAGGACTAGAGCCTTAAGCCCATAGGAGAATGTCTATGGTCAATAGCACATGGTCTCAAGTCATTTGACACTGTGCCCCTGCCAGGGTCTACATTTAGGATCACACCAATTCCTGTGCCTGCAAATACACAATTGACACGTCGGCTTAGCCAGTAGACAATTGGGTTTAGCCCATAGGACATTTCAGATAGATCTCAAGTCATTCAACCTGTGCCCCTGCCAGTGCCTACGTTGAGGATTGCACCAGCTCCCATGCCTGGAAATACACAATTGACACCTGAGGTTAGCCTGTAGACGTTTGGGTTTAGCCAATTGGACATTTCAAATAGATCTCAAGCCATTTGAAATAGATCCAGAATAGTTTGATGTTGTGGCCTTGCCAGTGCATGGAGTGCTCGCGAATACACTTTGGAGTCTCACAACAACAACTCTTTGGTGAGTGGTGACACTGCAAATGTCCCACACAACGATTTAAAGTTGATGTTTTGCGTGTTGGCATACAGTGCGCGCGTCATTGCCGCTGTGGCCGCCGTTTGAATCAGCATGGTTTAGCAGAATTGTGCACCTCACAATTGAAATTGTTGAAATTTTATGGAATTTAGTAACTTGCGAAAGTTTTAAAATAGGAGGGGATTCCTTCCAGCCCACGACGGTCAGTTTAAGCTATAGATCTCCAGGATCCGTCGCCCGTGTCGCGAGAAAATGGCCGGACAAACAAACACACAAACAAACAAACAAACTCTATGGCGCTTAGTATATAGGATT
>JASAMZ010000902.1:0-15590 GCA_030248115.1 Linhomoeus sp. GSCO2_2 | reverse complement strand
GAATATAACGTTAACCCGCTGTTGCTGCAGGTGGAGAAGGGCCTGAACATCGCGTTGACCCACAAGCTGGTGGAGCAGGGCTTCCTCTCCGACAAAAAGGCCTTCACCAAGCACATCAAGGACTACGTCAAGGCGTGAGTGGACTGCCCTTTTTTCGCCCGGCCTCGGCCGAGCGACATCATACGAGAGCTCTTCGTGCGTGCGTTCGTCTGTGCGCAACGCTTCCGGATCTCGGCTTGAAGAAGTCGTTGAAAGACGACCTTGGGCTCTTTGGATAGGTCTTGGCTCACTGGTCGTTTGTCCTCCAGTTTGCAGCGAAGCGACTCAAATTGGAATTTTGAGAGTTACAGTAATCCATTTAGTATCAAAGATATAATCGATTCGTCTGTGTTATCCGCAGGCTGGCGAGCAGGCTGGAGGCGGACGGCAAGTCGGCAGAGGAGGTGACCAACTTCAAGACCAACGTGCAGAAGTGGGCGGCGGCCGTCCTGAAGAGCGAGCGCTTCAAGAACCTCCAGTTCTTCCAAGGTCCGTTTTGGAAGCCTTGTCTCTGTGCTCTGCCGCGCGAGAGTTTGCTTCAAATTGACGAGCGTCAAAGGCGCTGGTTGCCATGCGAACTCCATACTGCGAACAGTTGCTCGTTTTTGTGCCAGTGATGTAAAAATGTTTTTCAAACCCAAATTTGTATTTAGAAGAATTTATCAAAAGCACTAGGTTCATGTAGTAAACCGAAACCCTACCGTACGGTGCTACAGTGTTGTGCAAGCATGTAGTCTTAGCCTCTATCTACATTGCGTGGCAGAGTGGTTCAGAGGGCCAATTGACAAAACTGACAACAACAATTGACTTCATTTGCATTGGTGCGATTTGGGTAATGGGGCAGAGCCATGCCTTACAGGGCATGCATGCCTTACGTACGCATCAGTGGAGTTTGTGGTGCTACACTGGGAAGAATAGTAGCTTATAGACGAGTGTACATATAGGTAGGACAGGTTTGCGACCAACAGTAGGGTCGCTTATTATTTCAAATATTAGAGGGGGTCGCGTATTGGATGTTTTGCGTATTGGACGTTCAGGCGAGCAGACGGCGATGGAGGAGATAGAGCGTGAGGAGAACGCCCCACCGGCCATGGTAGTCATCTGCGAGTACCGGGAGGTGGAGGGCGAGGAGAAGCCCATTCTCATGTTCATCAAGCAGGGACTAGTGGAGGAGAAGGCCTGAGGGAGATTTTGGTGTGTGGGTGGGTGCGTGCGCCTACTTGCTTGAAGCTGGAAGGGCATGTTTGCCCCCTCATCCGCCCCCCCCCCCCCGGATGTTATAGCGTACCTACCGTAAATCCTCCAATAAGGCCCCCCCCCTTCGAATAAGCGCCCCCCCTCCCTCCATGGAGGATTTATGTATGTCATTTGGGGGGGGGGGGGAGGGGTGGCAGCTATTTCCCCTGGGGAAGGTCAAAGTGAAATAGCCCCTCTGGCCGCAGCTGACGAAGAGAAGATTCACCTATCCCCGTCCAAAGTTGTTGCTTACTGCCTTGTTTTGTTTAGTTTTACTCTTATTAACGAAACATTCCGGTCACTTTGTAGCCCAGAAGCATGTGCATACCGTATTTTTAATGACATTGTTTTCAAAATTTCTGCATTTTGTTTCAGTGAGGGCTCAGCGGTGCGACGTTTCCGAAGGCGACCACTTTCTTTGTGCTCGAAGTCTGAACCACTTGGGACTTTCTGCCGTTCGGGTTTTCACCGAAAATGACCCCTTGCTTTTGACGCACTTTGTTCGTTCGTTGCCTTGTGCTTTTTTGCCCGTGGTACCGTACACCAAATCGTAACAGAGACGCAACTCTCACTAGAGTAGGCCTATAGGTAACACGATGTTCGATTTGACGCTCTCGTCGTGATATACACACGCCGCGTGCTTGGTTGGAAGCGTTTTGTTGAGGGAGAGAAGAAGAAGAGGCGAGGTTGACAACCTTTGTGACGGCAAATCTGTCTAACTCAGCGCAAAATGTGGGCTAGAATAGCGATTGCGCCGTTTGGTTTAAATACTTTGCACTAAGTGTGGTACTTAAAGGCATGTACCTGTAGCAAGCGACCGTACTAAAGCTCGACAAACGGCCCTATTTAGAAAGAAATGCGACGAATCAAGCGCCGCTCGTGCGCGTAAACAGCCGTCTATTTATTTGCGGAGCGCGCCAGTCAAAGGGTGTCGGATTTCGGCGCAAAACAACCGCCGTACCGAAGAAAGAACTCTACGTCAGTTTCCGACAGTTCCTCTTTCGCGAATCGCTGCTCGGCTTGACGTGTGATGTGTTCTGTTTTGATACTCGGCCGCTCTCGCGCTACAGTAAGCCGAATTCCACCACCTGACCCTTGCGCTAGTCGCGCGTTACGTATCGGAAGGAAGGCGAAGGCGCATGCCCAGTCAGAGGCAGTGCGACTTGGGGGTTTGTTGTTGCGCGGTTCTCAAATTGACGGCGCTTGTTTGCCCGACCGCCGCCGCGCCGCGACGGGATGTGAGCGGGCGGCGGCGGCCGCCCTTCGGACTCGAAAGCGCCGGCTTCCGCTCGGCGGAAATGGTCGGACGGACGGCCCCCGGCGCACCAACTCTACTCACACAGGGGGGAAACTCGGGTAGTGTGCGCAGCAGTCGTGGGAATCCCCGACCTGACGTCATGCGCGCTCGGTCGCTTGCTCGGCGCCGCCGCCGAGAGGCGAAATCGATAAAACGTATTTGCGGCGTCGACGACGACGACGACGCGGAATCGGCAGGTGGCGTGTGCCCCTCTTCGCGAGTACCGTACTCGGCCAATGCTTTTGGTTTACCTGAAACTCTATTGCCGGCGAAACATGGCAGTACACCGCCGTCTGGCCAATAGTCTCGACGTTTATCCAAGATGAAAACTGTATTTCGTGCGTAGGTAGAACGTCGCAATCTCCTGCGGTATCGCTCCTACACCGGCGATCTTGCGGTTAGGACTAAACGGAGCATACGGTACTGTCCGGGGCTGAAACGGCTCGGGGAAACCCCCTGCGAGCAGCGGGAGGAGGCGGCTGGAATCGATGGGCGTAGTCGACGACTCGGCACGGCGCATTCTTCTCCCGGCAACAACACACACGAGGCCCTCTTGCGTTGTCAAGAGAAGGAGAAGGCGGGAGGAGCGCCGTCGTCGCTCTGCGGCCCAGGCAGCTCGCTCTCTCTCAGTCGGGTCCTGGTGACACATCCGTTGTGCGCCGCCTGTTCTTCTGTTGTGAGAGTGAGTGGCGCACGCGAGAGAGAGAGAGCCGATGAGAAAAAAGAAGGCGGCAGACCGCTCGCTCGTTCTCTGAGAACCTCGCGTAGACGCTTGCCTTGGCGGCCTTGTGTCGTCGTCGTCTCTTTCTTTGCTCCGCCCGCGCGCGCCGCGCGAGTCGCTAGAGAGAGCTATTTAGCTTCTTCCTTCGCCGACTGGCTGGCGCCAACTTTTTGCAGGCGCACGCGCGCGCCTGCGCCGTCAAAAATGCGCGCCCTCTCAGCGACACAAAGGAGAGAGCCGCCGGCGCGCCTGTCGGGCCCCCATACAGATAGTAGATTGAAGAGGCAGTTTTTCCGACACTTTCACTCCCTTCCTCCCTGCCTCCCTCGTCCAGTTCTCTCTCTCCCACTGCACCCGCCGCCCACACCCCCGGCCGGTATTTGGCAGAGAGGGTTGTGGATTTGCCTGCGCTTAGTATGATCGATGACGGAACGGTGTTGTTTGGTCCCATGTAGTACCGGTGTGCTCTGCCGTCCGCCAAAACACCACTCTTGTTTGGCGTTCTGTAGCAAAATTGCAATCGACCTATTGTAGGTACCTACAGTTGCGCTCACATGAATTGGAGGCGTGCAGCATAACAAGGCTTGTACGTAGTACAAGTCGTAAAGAATGTATGAATGTACGTAGTACAAGTCGTATGGTACATAGGTCTTAGATTTGAGCTTTAGAGCATCATCCCTGCTTTTGGGTTGTTGATGACTCGGTTACCACTTTCTATTTATCGCCCGACGGACGTAGGTAGAAATCGCAATCATCGTTGTGGAAGCTACGTAAAAGCCCAGACGACGGCAATGATTTGGCAGATCATGCGGTTGGCACGACTAATCATCACACGTCGGCTTCTTTCGCGAGCCCGCACTTTTGGGCCGTTGCACCTTTGTCGTCTATAGTTTTGCCGCCGACTACAACCCACTCTGCGTTGGCTGCCAAAAATGGTTGTCGACGGCGACAGCGGCGTCGACTGGCGTGATCAATCTTTTGATGGGGCTGCCTCTCGTGTTTCTTCTTTCCTGGTATTCACTCCCTTCCAACAACAGCTGCCGCGCTGGCGTCATTCGACTGTTCCACGAGCGCGTCCGCCCTCCCTTTGTCTGTGGTGGCAATTTTTCCTTCCTTCCTTCCCGGCATTTTTTTCTTTGGCCGCGCCGACCGAATTAGACAGCTGTTGTTGCGCCACAACCGCTCTCTTCTTCCCTCATTTACTCTGGCCAAAATTGGCCCTCCCCTGGGCAGCTATTCGTACTTTTGAAACTGGCCTGGCGCTTCAGACGCGAGACATTTGGTCTATAAATGTAAGAAAACAGATTTGCGTGACTGGCTTCCGAATGCTGCCCGATCTTACGTCTGGACCACCACCACTGTTATTGTCGTAAACGAATGAACGATCGACGTCTATATATGCTATGTGCGTTTTTACCGTATACCCTTGACTACTGTATTTGTCGCCCATGCGTATTTGACGTCTTTCCCGTACACTGTATGAACATGTACATTGTATGTACATATCCCAATTCTATGAATTACTTCTGTAGGCATTTATGTTTGTGTGCAGTCTATCAGGCAGGAGCCTGAGTTTGCTTTGTGAGTCCATCTTTCCCGTCTGCCCCTTCTCTGACATCAGGTGGCGCCGAAGCCCAGAGCCCGTCTGACCCTTATCATCTTCGCTGACTGGAAGTTATGCCTCCTACGGTTCGCCGCTTTTGCCTCTGCGCCGAGTCGATTGTTGTCCCCGGCTTCCCAAAGGACGCTGCGTTTGAGAGAAGTCGAAATCTGTATGCGCGTACATTTGCGGAGGTTGATAAGCGTCGGCGAACGAACGAGTGCGGAAACGTGACAGCGGCGGCAGCAGCAGCCGGCGCCAGTCCGACTGCTGATAAGAGGGGACGGCCCTTCTCCCGACAATGCGGCTCCATTCGTGTCACGCGACGAGCGAAAGAATAGCGTTTCGTCACCACACAGGATCGTCGTCGCTCTCCCCGCACCGGCATTGGCCTTGCGCCCTTATCAGTGTCAGGAAAGGCCGCGCGCGCGCCGTCGGCGGCCGCTCCTCGGTCGTCACTTCGTTCGTTCCCCCTTCTTTGCCCGGTTCCCGGGAATAAAATTTCATTAGCCCGACACCCCCCCCCCCCCCATATCCACTCTCCTGAAGGTGGGTCGTAGCCCATCCCAGATTCTATCGATTTCTCCGTTCCATTAACTTCGAACACGCCACTCGCGCGACTTGCCGTGCCGACTCGAGTCCTCCTTTAACCTTCTCAAGACCTTTGTGCCACATTTATGGCGGTTATCCAAAGTACGCCTCGTGACCTCGTAGGGGGTTAGATGGGGGGTGCCCAGTTATTAGCTGATAATGGGCCTTTGACCGTCGATTATTGTGGCGCGAAGGCGTTTGCCCACATCACTCAGTCGTCGTCATGGCGACGGAAACTGATAAAACTCACTCTCTCTCATTATTGTTTGACTCGACATTGTCTTTGGGACGAACCACGAGCCACCCACGCCACGCGGGACGACTTGGACAGTTCAGGCTCTCTCTTGCCTATTCAGCACGTGCCTTCGTCGTGAAGTCAAGCTCTGGTTCGACAATCCACCAATTATATACGCCTATATACCTTAATCGAAGCAACGGTGGCGAATTTGTAACCACTGGCCTGCGCGTTGAAACAGCGCGTTTTCCAGTGATGCCCTCCTCTCTGCACTGTTTGCTCAGCTCTCGGCCAATTGCGTCATTTCGGCGTACACAAAACGCTAGCTTTGGCTTAGGATGCATACTTCAACTGTCCCGGAAAAGTGCATCCTTACCCGCCCGAATAGCTATTCGCTCCCATCGTAATGTCAAGTGTGAGCCGTTTACAATTTTCCAGAGCGGAATATCTCGAGCGGCTCCAATGGCCCCTCTGAGATTTGGCGTAGTCGTCTGAGTCACCCGTACGAAGAATCGAGGAATCGATCCCGTCCGTCTTCTGCCAATCTCTGCGCGTGTACATCTGTGCCCCCCTCGCGCCTACGTGCGTGTGAGTAGTCGTGTAGTGCGCGGTAGTCGGCCGACGACGACGGCGCCTTCCGATTCTCTCATCTGTGGGAGAATGGCGCTCCGGCGACGGACGGCGTCGCCGCCGCCGCTATATTCAGAATCGGTACATACGCGCGCCTGCGCGCTTTGGGAACGCGTACGCACTCGCGTCTCTCTCCCACTACATTCGGCTCCCCTGTAGGAAGGGAAGAACGGGAAACAATACGGTAGGATCTGGAATAGACGTTCGAACTTGAGACAACTTCCATTGCTACATACAACCGCCAAGCGCTTCAATGATTGCCGCCACCTTCAATGTTAAGGGTACCAGAGAAGCGGACTCGCAAAATTTTTGTAGTCGAAGTGCCGTCAACTGTTAACGTTGTTAAGATTGTTGTTGGTTTATTAGAGGTAATACGGTGGCAAGTGGAGCCTGTCGCCTGGGAGGATAATGTGACGACGTCAGTTCTCTCTCCCCCCTCACTCCCCCTCCATCTGCCCCGCTCGCGCACTCTCTCTCCCACACCGGCTTTGGCCGGCGTCGTCGTCGTCGTCGACTGCCTGCCATCTGTTCGTTCTTGAATCGCGCGAGCGCGGCGCCGCGCCTTCTTCCCACCAACGAACAGGGCGACGGGAACGCACGGACCGACTCTGTCTCTCTCGACGGGGGCCGACCGGCCTCCCCCCCCCCCCACATCTCCCCACTGGCATATATCGCCAGCAGCGGCGAGCCGTCAGTTGCATCGAGGAGGAGACGTTCAGGGGTTCGGTTCCTCGTTCCCTCCCTCCCCTCGTCGTCTGCCGATCCGATCGCCGTTCCGCCTGCCTGCCATTTCTCGAATCGGTGGCGGTCTGATTCTGTCAGTTGTCTGTCTCACAGCTGAGCGAGGTTCTGCACTGCTCTGCTGCCTGAACACTCATCTGGTCGGTGGTACCACCGTTTGCGCGCCGACCACGCGCTGATTGATAATGTTATTGAATGAATTCTGCGCGCCACGCGCAGTCTTCGCTAATTTGTTCCCTTTAGACTCCTCGTGTCAAGTTCGAAGTTGCCGCCTGATGTCGCGAGAAGGGGGCGCCCTCTTTCTGTGACGGCGACAGCGGGCGCGGAAAACCAGTCGGTCGCCACATCTCACTTCCAAGTTGAAAGCAATAGCTGCGGGCGCTTCTGACGTCGCCGCTGCCGTTTGCGCCGGCGCGCGCGTGCGCGCTAGACCGGGCGGGCGCGCATCAGCATATATAGGCGCTCCACTGTTCCCCGGCCACTTATTTATGGACGACGGCGACTGGGAAAACAGACTGACGAGCGCCGAGCCGAGCCCTTCCTTCTTCATTCAGATGAACGGCCGGCGTCGACGACGATACCGCGACGACTGCTGGCAACCCGTTTTGTAGCCGGCGACACCCCAGCAATAGAGGAAGAGAGCATGGGCGACGACGCATGAGAACTGCCACTGGACAGAAACGCGTCAGGTGAGTAAGTGTACATGAGTGGTGACGAGGCGCGCTGGAGGTTTCACAATATTCGTCACGCTGTCCGCGTGACGGACTCAGTCGCGCGTTGTTTGATTAACGAATTTTGGCAGGTAGGTACTTGCCTCACAGCAGCGCATCGCTATTTGTACATGTACGCGTGAAGCACAACCCGTGTCCTATAACCGCTGCATTGCAGAGATCCAAACGCAACGTGTCCCGGTGAAGAGAGCGGTGGATGAGACGGAGAGATGTCCTCCTCTTTCAACCTGAAGGAGGTTGGGGAGCTGGCCGGCGCCGTACCCAGGGTCAGCAGCAGCGGCGTGCAGACGAACGGCGCCGATCGGGACCGAGCGCCCACCCCGCGGATGCAGGCGGGCGGCGGCGGCTCGCAGGCGGCACTGGCGGCGGCGGCGCTGCCACTCCTGGCGGCGGCCAACCCCTCCCTTCTGGGCCCATACCAGCTATTGTTGCCCACAGCCCAGGCCGCGGCCGCTGGAGGCCAGGCGGCCGGCCAGGTCACGCAGCAGCAGTTGACGGCGGCCGCCGCCCTGGCCCAAATCATCCAGGTGCGTCAGTGCGCTTTGATAATCCCTCCCAAAATTACTTCGTCAGCATTGATTCAATTCAAACCACGTTCCAGAACCAACAACAGCAGCAGCAGCAACAACAGCAACAGCAGCAGCAATCCTACCAGTACCTGCTGAACCCGACGCCCAACGCGGCGGCGGTGTCTGCGCTGTCTCCCGGCCTGGCGGCCCTCTACTACAACAACTTGGCCACGGCTGCGGTGCTTCTTCAACAGCAGCAACAGCAACAACAGCAACAGCAGCAGCAACAGGCGCAGCAGCTTCTGGCGGCACAGCATCAGCAGCAGGTCGTCAACCAGCAGGCTCTGGCTAACGCCCTTGGTACGCAGTTCGCTGTTCTACAGACATGAGACGGTGGGAAGTGCCAGTCGCCGCCGCTTGTGATTCAGTGGGTAGCCTGGAGACGCCGGCGCCGGGCCGTCCAGTCAGCCAGGCGGCCGGCCAGTCGTCGACTTCCCAGCAGCGCCGAATGACGCAGCCTGCCCTAGACGCCGCCGCGGCCGGCGGCGCCTCCTCGCATCACCAGCGGATCGCGCAGTTGCAACAGCAGCAGCAGCAGCAACTGTCGCCGCAGAGGGGCGGCGCCAGCGCCCCCACCACCCCTCCCTCCGCTCGGCAGCCGCTCGGACCGCGCCACTCCCAGCCGCTGGTCAACACGGACACCGACTCGATCTCAGAGCACATCTCGCGCCTGATCAGCGAGAACGAGTCGCTGCTCGAGCCTTCGCCGGTGCTGCTGAAGCGGCGCGCCTACCACCGCAGCCACCAGCCCGTGACGCAGCACCAGAGCATCAACCTGCCAGCCCTGGACCAACAACAGGCATCCACTTCGAAGGCCGTCCACAGAAGTTATTCCCTGATGGAGCCGCCTGGACTGCTGGCGGCCGCTGTAGCGCAACAGCCACCCTATCAGAAGGGTTTGGCCCAGCAGCAGCAAATGGTAGTCGTGGGCCAACCTCAGCAGGGGGCCAAGGCGGCGGGAGGCTCGATTACCAGCGGCCAATCGAGACAGTCGACCCCACAGCAAGTGTCGCCTCTGGCGCAAAAGGTATGTATGTAGCGATATTGGATTGAAGGCGATTTCAAAAATTAACACAGAAGTACAGCTTGTTGACAGATACAGATTGTCAAACGATGTCCTTTGAGATGTCTGTATCAAGTTTGATGATCTACAATCACGAAAAATACATACTAAAATACGTACATACATCACGATAAATACATACTACGATCATTCATGATAATAACGTCAGAATCGTCCTAATTAGGATCGACGCTCCTTCAGTGTTTGTAGCCGCTGTCGCAGGAATGTCAGATACCTCTCACAACCCAAACATATCTATCCGGACAGTTACGTTTAAGATAAGGTTAAGGTTAAGGTTTTCGTTTAGGTTAAGCTTATTCGACCCGTACAAGGCAGGCCGATCCAATCGATGTCTCACTTTCAGAGCCTGCCGCCCGGCGAGCCGGCGACCTGTCGCCACTGTCGAGTCGTGTTCGCCGACCCCACCTCGCTGCAGAACCACGAGCTTCGCGGCTGCATCAAGAACCCCTCTCTGTTCGGCCGTCAGGGACTCGAGAGGGGCAACCAGAGCTCGGCGAGTAGTCCCGGCTTGGGCTCTTCTTCTGGCTCGCAGCCGCTCAAGAAACGAATTCTGGCCGCGGCCACGGAGGCGGCCGAGAGGGCCGAATCGGTGACGAAGCTACCTCGACTCGATGAAAGGGACGACGACTTAGCCGCTCAGGGTATGTTCATTCAGAAGGTCAGAGTTGGCTGCTGGAAGGTATATGGTAATACCGAGCCGAGTGTGAAGTGAAGATGTCGCGAATCGCTCTGACAGCCTGGTCGCATAACTATGGCTATCCAAAGAAGTCTAACGTTAACAGAGGCCCAGTCCGCAGTTCAGTCTTACCAATTGAGTTGAGTTGAGCAACTCCAAATTGTAGACAACTCGCCAAAATCCCTCTGTTGCAGGTCTTCTCCAGCTGAAAACTCAGTCCGCCGTCATCGCCGCCGTCGCTCCGGCGGTGGGCTCTCACGTCGTGCCGTCCGCAGCAGCAGCAGCAGCCGCCCTCTCCATGACGAGTCCCCCCAAGCAGCTGGAGCTGCTGGCCGCCGCCAGAGGCCTCCCCAAGCCAGCCTCCAGCGTTGTGGTCAAACCGTCGCAGCAGCAGCAGCAGCAACGACAGAGGGAAGCTCTGGCCCAGTTCTACGGCCAGCTGGATAGGGCAAAGGTCGCCGGATCCAAATCCCTGGGACCGCCGACGATTCAGAAGCAGCTAGTGGCCGGCTTCGCCAGCCTGCCTGCCGTCCTCTCTCAACAGAAGTCCTCGGCTGACACCTCCTCCTCCTCATCCTCAGCTCAGGCGAAGGGCGCCGGTGCCGCCGCAGTGCCCCAACCTCAGGTGGGCACAATGAGTACAAAATGATGTGAGTAGGTTGTTGAGTGTGTACGCATACACATGTGACCGGGAATACCAGGCCTAGCGGACATCGACACTCTATCATTGTAATTTTCTTCTAACTTGGACTTAAGCTTAGGCTCAGAGTTAGGGGCTATACTAAAATTTGCACACTTAACCACAATGCTTAGTAATGAGTCATCGCGGCATGCCTTAGCTTTCTTCTACTTAATCCTTAACAACTTAGGTAACAAGAAAACATCTGTGGAGTTTCACTAATACATTGGTATTAACTGTGACACTGTTTGACCCGAAGACTGTTGTATAGTTGCGACTCTACGGTCGTCCACCAATCTGCAGGTATCCCTGACGGGCAGTGAGAAGAGCCGTTCGTTCCAGCCCTACTGTCTCACGGTGGCGCTGGCCAAAGGCGCCTCGGGCGACGGCAAAGACCAGTCGGCGACTCCTCAGCCGAGAGCGGCCGACGCCGAACCCCCGACGACGGAGAAATCGAAGTGCAGCGAAAGCAGCGTCTCCTTTAGGGCGGCCGGAGGCGGCAAGTGAGTGTGAAGTTTGTGTTGTGGAATATCGAATTAGATGACCCAAACTCATAACTTCACACTGCAGGGCTCGACACATCACGATTCCCACCTACGTATGCGGCGTGATGAAGCGTCCCCAGCCGATGTTCGTGGAGCAGAAGGAGAACAAGCTGTCCATGTACAGCAACTGGCAGCAGATGGTACAGAACCCCGTCGACTCCAAGCTCAACCTTCTTTGGATGGCGTCGTGTAGTACCAGGCCCAGGTACATATGCAGTAGTGCTTCACTAGCCTATTCTCTTTGCTACGTACCTACGTACATAGAGGTCCAGAACTGTAACCTACACTGCAGTACATACGTTTCTTCCCAAATGAAACATCCCTACACAATAACAGGCGAGGCGAGAAGGTCTACTGGCGTTACACCACGGCGAATTCGGAAGGCGGCGTCCAGAGGATGACCCACTCCAGCTTCTGGGTGCTGTCCAACAAGGTGAACCTGAGCATACAATCGTAGCGCTATCGCAAGACTCACATTCGACCAAACAAATCGGTGTTATTGTCGGTGGCGCTGTTATGTGCGTAGTTAGCTACTGTAGCACTGGCAGAATGCCCGAGTTGTGGCACGTACATAGTATGTACAGTAGGTGGTACTTTGGCCAGACTATCCTTTTTTTACAGAAGTCGCTTCTTGCCTTGCAGCTGCGCCAGCACCAGCTGCAGGTGGCCGAGAAGGCTCTGGAGGGAGCGCCGAGCTCCTCCGATGGGTCTCCAGCCGTCAGCAGTCATCTGCTTCACCAGACGGCTGCCACCTCCGCCTCCCTGCAGGGGGACGACGGCTTGGAGCCAGAGAAGAGCAGCGACCTAGACGAGACGGAGGAGGGCGAGAGGGACTCTAAGGAAATCGACGGGGACGCCGCCCTGCCTCCGCTGGTCATCGACGAGGAGCAGCAGCAGACGACGACGACGACGCTGGAAGTGGCAGAAGATGATAAGAAGCCGTCTACCTCGGCAATGAAGTTGGAAACCGAAGCGGATGCGACGGAGGAGGGAAAGCCTCTGGTCAGGCAGCCCAAAGGGGTGTCCAGCCTGGAGTATAAAGAGGAGGAGGTGTGTAGAAGAGAGCTACTTTGGACACCAATTTCTTTTGGATGTAGAACCAATGGTCGTTTTCAGAAGTATATCTACGTGCGGGGCAAAGGCAAGGGGCGCTACGCCTGCGAAAGCTGCGGAGTTCGCTGCAAGAAGCCCAGCGTGCTGAAGAAGCATTTGAAGTGAGCGGAAATGCTTGAGAGTTACTGTAAGGTAACCAAGTTACTGTAACCAGGTATTACTCCAATAAGCCCTCCTCCCCTGTCCCTACTTCTACGACATGCCTTCGGACGACGAGGTGGGGAGGGGGGCTTATTGGAGTATATACGGTATCTGCATACGTACGTGATAATCGGTATGTGTGAATTGTGAATCGGCTACCGTATGTCTTGTAATTAATCATTAAAACTTGGCCTTCCCAAAAGCACGTCCACATTCAGCGATGTATTCCCATGTTGGCAGGACGCACCAGAGCGACCGTCCCTTCATGTGCGGCCAGTGCAGCTTCAGCTTCAAGACCAAGGGTAATCTGACCAAACATCTCAAGTCCAAGACCCACTTTCGGCGCCTGAGTGGCGGCGCGGAGATGATGGAGACCGAGCCGGCGTCCGGAGTGGATTCGGCCCAACAAATTCCCCACTTGATCTCTGAGAGTGCATTGGCGGGAACAGCGGGGGAAGCGGGGAAGTTGGAAGTGGAAGAGAGCTCGGACGACGGCAAGCTCGAGATCGTCCACAAGGCCGACTCCGAAGAGACCAACTCCATCAGCGGCGACGAGTCTGGGTACACAATACGCGCGTTTGTATTCCGTGCGAATACAATACGTAATTCGCTAGAAACCCCCCCCCCCCCCCCCCCCCCTCCACAACACGGTTATTCTCTGGCCGAAACGAGAAACATCTGTTGCCGATTCCCCCGTCTGCGTAGGCGCGAATGACCGCTGACACGTGCGGCTTCTCACTTGCGCGCCAAACGCCGGTGTTTTGCAGCTCGACCGTCTCCCGTCACGAGGATCTAGGCGGCAACTCCCAGCTGATCTATGAGGAGTTCCTCAACAGTCGAGGCAAGAGATCCATTGGTGAGTCTGTTGGTTTGTATTGTGAAGTATGATTTGTGCTTTTCAAAAACTCATTTCGTCAACTTCAGCGTTCCTGGCGGATCGCAAGGTTCACACGCCGCCAATCCAACCATTGTTTGTGGGCGGCGGCTGCCAACTGAGCCTACCCTCCTTCGGTCACCAGAGATACTGTAGCTCCGCCCCTCCGATCGGTCTGTGCCGCATTGCTGCGCCTCCAAGCGCCGCGGCCAACTCTGCCAGTTCTGACAGCCCGAGCGGCAGCGGGGGTCTCAAACCCTCCAAAATGACGGACCTCGGCAAGCCCAAGCTGGAGGACTCCAAACCAGTTCAAAAGAACCCATTTCTGACTCCCGACGAAGGGCACATGAAGTGCCCCAAGTGCGAGAAGGTGTTCCGGAAGCTGGGCGAGCTCCGCCAACACGAGAACGTCCACAAGTTCGGCGAGAAGGGCCGGCGCTACGTCTACGCCTGCCAGCTGTGCAAGACGACCCTGAGGAGTCGGCAGCTGCTGCGCACCCATCTGGAGCAGGCGCACCAGCTCACGGACACCCAGAGTCTGGCCCTGGCTTCCAAGGCGGGCCCGCCCCATAAGGCGATAGGCAACTCCGCCTCCGCAAGCAGTGACCCACTGGTGGGTGGAGTACTGCGAACACTTGCAAATCTGCGCATACCGTAAAACCTCTAATAAGCAACCCTTTTCAATAACCTAGAGGGAACTAAACATTCCAACACTCTTTAGGCCAGTGCCAAGTCGGGCTCACTGCAAGAATCAACCACTCAGCAGGAGCAGAGCAAGGCAGCGGCCTTCTCGGCGCTGGTGACTGCCAGCGCCAACAATCCCCGCCCCTTCACCTGCACCGACTGCAGCACGGGCTTTCGCATCCACGGCCATCTGGCCAAACATCTGCGCTCCAAGATACACGTCATGAAGCTGGAGGGACAGGGTATGCCGCTGCTGCTGCTTTCAACGCTTTCCTTATGATATGTATATGGATGGTATTATGCAGGTTTGCATATGGTGCTTCGAACCTTGGGACTCTGTGTGGCTTGCAGGCAAGCTGCCCCCAGGCACCTTCCACCGACTGGAGAGCGAGGGCGTCTGTCTCACCGATATCGACACAACCGACTGCGCCCGAGCCCTGGCTAGCTTGAAGCGCCTGTCGGCCAGCCTCCCACTGGATCCTGGATTGGGGACGCCGTTCGTCAGGGATCCCGTACCGCCGACCACTGCGCCAGCTGAAGTACCCCAGCAGCCTCCCAGCCTTGTGACAGTGCAGCAGCTGCAGCCGGAGAAGCCAGCCCGGCAGATCTCGGAAGCTGCTGAGACGGCGCTCGTCTCAACTGTGCCGTCACCTGCGGCACCGACTACCTCGAATGGTGCAACTACCACAGTAGCACCGGCAACGACAAGCAACTCCGCCGGTAGCACTCGGGTGGCGTCTTCGTCGGTGTGGATGCCCCCAAGGGAGGACCAGCTGTTCCCGGCGCTGGCCATGCAGGCGTCGGTCCACGGCCATGACAACCTGGCCAACAGGAGGTCCTCCAGCGAGAGCGTCTCATCGGGATTCGAACAGACTTTCGGACTCGCTGCCACGCCAGGTGAACGACGGCCTTAGTATAAACGCGCATACACACGGAAGTCTTACTGTACATATTGTTACAAGGTCGGTAAGGTATGTACTACCACTATCAATTGTTGCAACTTCCACTGCGTAGTATACCGTAGTATGGTATTTTCCAGAGGCTGATTCGCGGCCCCTGTCCCGACCTCGAGGTCAACTGGAGCGTCGACCGCGCGTCTCCTCTAGCGACACCTTCGCCTCCGACGGCGGCGGCGGCGCCCAATCTGCTGTCCAGAACGGTCAGACGGCGTCTTCTGCGGCGGCGGCGCACGGCGTGAAGCATTGCCGCTTCTGCCAGTTGGACTTCGAGTCGCCCCAGGAGCTGGACGTCCACCTGCACGTCGACCACATCCAGATGAGGGACGGCCGCTACCTGCGCTGTCCCAGGGCCAACTGCCAGAAAACGTATCCAAACAAGGACAGTCTCAGGCTGCACATCGCCCACCACTACAGCAACGGGGCGGCAGGAGCCAACGGCGTTGGT
>JASAMZ010000901.1:0-19152 GCA_030248115.1 Linhomoeus sp. GSCO2_2 | reverse complement strand
ACCAAACACTGGCGCACCCTTCAGATGCCTTGGACTAGCCACCGCTAAAGGACGCATCTTCACCAAGTACCCTCACTTCTTTCGGGTGAGAGCTATATACATTGTAGCTATGGTGATTTCATCCGAGTTCAACGCTTCGCGCATACTTTTGCACCTTTACAGTACGTGGGCGACACGAACGACCGCGTCTGGCTGAGCGACATGAGCCTGGCTTCGCGCAGCGGTCGCCGACCCGTCCTACTTCTGCTAGACGACGTGCTCGAGGTCGCCGCCGAATTCAGTGGACCCGCCACTGCCCACGAGTGAGCTAATCCTCGCTTGCTTTCCCATGCAGTGTGCCATTCAGTTCCCATCCCCCACTGTTCAGTGCGGCGCGCCAGATGCTGACGGCGTACAGTTTCGCAGTTCCCGAGAAGTTGCGCTCGCGAATCTGCTCCTACATGTCCGAGTACTACCGGAAGCTGAAGCGGCGCTTCCGCTCCCAGAGAGATCAATCGCAGAGCGAGGAAGTCGCAGCAGTTGCGGCGGAGACGTGATACTCAAACTGAGCTGTTTCCCGGTGAGAAGCGAAAGCATAGCGCATCGCGCGTCGCTCGTTCGAGCAAAGGTCTGGCAATGAATGTCGGCCTCTACACGCAAGTCAAAGGCACAGAGAAGCACAACGCGGCGTCTAAGATTCTTCGTCCTCCATTCTGCTGCTGGCGGCGGCGGAACCAAATCTTCGGTACCAGTGGAATTCTCCCGCGTCGTCGCCCACCGCCAAGACGGCGCCGCCGTCGAAGTCGAACAGGCGGCAGGGCGCCGACGTCACGTCTGCGAGGGGCAAGCGCGACAGCAGCCGACCTCTGGCCAAGTCGGCGAATAGAACGGCGTCCGGGGTCAGGCACGCCAGGCGCTCCCCTTCCTGAGGAGCGTCGCCGCCGCCGTCGGCGACTTTCTCCAGGCAGCGCAACTGAACACGGTTACAGTACTCCACTAATGGGCGCGGCAGGCATTTCTATAGGGCGCACAGTGGGCGCACTTCCAAGATCGGGGCGCGGCAGTAGCTCTGTTGCCAGGCTTTGGACAGCAACTGATGTTGCTGCGCGTTGTCGACCTTGAAGCAGTGGACGGTGCCGGCGCGGCAACCGACGACGTAGTACTCGTCCCAACCCAAGACGGCGCTGCAGGAGACGACGCACTCCTTCTCCTGGTCCTGCAGCTGCAGTTGCACACGCTGCACCACCTCCAGGTCTTTGACTTGGAACACCTGAAGAGGACGTAGCACTCTGTCGATACCGCAAGCAACACAGTTATTCGCATGCAGCTCTCGCTACCGTAATCTCGTCGGCGGCGCCGACCACGCCATAGGCCTTGTTGTCGAGCATGTCCAGAGTGGTGGGTCGGCGGCGACTTCCCAACAGTCGGCGATTTCTCGTCTTGGCCCCTCCGTGGCTGCACTCGAAGGTCTGAAGTAGGAGCTTGGATTATAAGCGTCCTTTTCGCGATGTCAGACTGGAACTACCCAAGTATTAATACTAAGAGAGCTCACCACGGCTTCTCCCAGGTCGCTAAGCACGAGCACAATCAGACTCGACTCGACGAAGGCCGCCTTCCAGAAGCGACCTTCGAAACAGCCGCTTTGGAAACTCTGCTTCCAGTCGTCGTCGGCGGCGCAGCACTGCAATATTGTCCAACTTCCCTGCGCCGAAAGGGAGCGACGGCATGTAGGTAGCCGACCATTAGATGCTGTCCCTTCTCGTCCACCACCAGTAGCTTCCTCTGCGGGTCCAGAAGAAGCCGACTCGGCTCGACGGTGCAGTAGACGACGGCGGACAGACAGAGCTCCAGTCCTCCACCAACCCCGCTAGTCGAGAGCTTGTAGACCTGTGAACAAAAGTGTATCTTACAGTTAAAAACGACCATTTCACGAGATTGTTTGCAGCACGTGGAAGACTACCCACTAGAACGTCGTTGGGGCATCGCCTTCCGACGGCTACGGTATGCGTGGCGCCGGCCGTGCAGCAGAGCGCCAGGGAGATCGGCTCGGCGCCGACGGCCGCTCCGTTCTCGGAGAACTTCGCGAAGCAGGCGCTTCTCTCGGCGGCGCTCTGAACTGCCGACTTTCGACTTCACAGGCTCTGGCAGACGTCCGTCTGTTAGAAACACAAACCCACCACCACGTCCACTCGCAGGAAGTCGTTATCGGACGCCACCGTCGCGGCGATCAGACAGGCTGAAGCGCCGCTACAGCCGACGGTCCTTATCGGGTTACCCAGCGAGGAAACAGGCCCGTTGGGGCCGCCGCAGTCCATACTGGAGTCAACTTCGTCGCTCGAGACGACGCGTGCGACCTAGAGACGAGCGAATACACCCCTGATAGAAGCGGGTGTGCAAATGGAAATGCGAATCACAATTACCACAGCGAAGTCGGTGGAATCGGAAGCGCAACCGAGCAGAGCAACGGAAGAGTCTGTCTCGACGATAGACCAACGCCCGACGGCGCTCTGGTCGTTTGGAGAAGAGCTGAGATTACCCACTTTGCGCACGGAGCGCCCACTGTCGCCCACTCGAAGCAGCTGAAGTCGCGTGGCAGTCAACAGATTGCAATATACGGCTTCCACATCCCACAGAGTCCCACTCACCATTGCGCCATTGCCAACGGCGACCACGAAGCAGCCCTTCTCAGAGACGCTGGAAGCGAGGCGCACTTGAACATGTCCCAAAGACACTTCAGTACCCACTGTCGCTTCTCCAGGCGGATAGACGTTCAGATGCGCCAGACTCGTCGAAGCGTCAACTCTCAAAGCGACTACGCAGCCGGTCGGGGAAACGGCGGCGTCTTTCAAGCACCCATTGGAGATTCTCCTGACGTCCCAGCACCAATTTCCGTCTTCCGATAGAGTTCCACTGGCTAGGAAGCCGTCGAGGTAGAGCGCCACTAGACGGCGGCCGCCTTCCAGAAAGCGCAGACGGCACTCGGTGTCGTTGCCGTTCTCTTCGGATCGCCCCACGAGCACCTTGCGCTCGACGACGGCGCCTCCACTGGAAGCGACCAGGACGACGCGACTTCCGTCCGCCCCGGCGCCGGCGACGGCCGCCAACAGCTCCTCTCCCACTTTAGCGCACTGGAATTCCGGTGGCGAGTAGTGGCGGAGGGAGAGAGAGTCGCCTTCCTCGAAGGTCAGCAGGTGGGAAGCGGCGGCGGCGGCACCGTCTTCCAGGTCTATGGAGGAGGCCTCGTTCTCCATCTCGAACGAGTCCATCAGGCAGGAAGTGACCGGCGAAGGCGTCTTCTCCGACAGGCGCGCCTCGTCGCCGTCTTCTTCTGCCGTTCCAAACGCCTGAGACAAAGGCCGCGCCGCCGCGGTCTGGCTCTCCCCTAGAGGGACGCTGACGTCAACCTCCAGTAGAAGCACCGCGCCGTCGACCGTCAGAATCAGAAGCTGACAGCGGGAACCGTTTCTCAGAGATTGGAGAGCCAATGCCGCCGACTGAAGGACAACGCGCTTCTGGAGGCACAGGCTGCCGTTGCGCACGATGCGAAACACCTGCAAAAGAAGCTACCTACAGTATAACGGATGCGTTTTGTCCCACGACAACACAAAACGGTACCGCAACAGAAGATCCATCAGACGCGGCAGCGGCAAAGAAATTGCCCTCGCAATCGAGCAACTCCAAGTAGCGAACGGAATCGGCCAGCCACAGAAAGGACTTGGTCACGACGGCGGCAGGCGTCGTTTGTCGACTCGAACCGAAATCGGCGCTATCCGTCGTTCCACTACAAATATTCTAGCAAGCAGTTTAGAAGGCCAGTCGAGTACTCACTTAGCAAGCAAGCACCTTCTCTCATAAAGGGTCTGCGCAGCAGGAATCTCGGCCGCTGTCCTCTCGAAATAGTCCACAAAATCTGTCCGAACGCTGGAATTTTCGGGCTCCAGAAGGGCGCACTGCCAAATGGGACTGGGATCAGCGTCCAAGGAGAAGCGGTGGCGGCGCCAGAAGGAGAAGTAGTCATCGTAGCGCTTCTGCGCCGTCTGAAGGACGAGAAGTCGGCTGGCGACCTTCCATACAGTACACACTACACAGAATGACCGAAAACAAAATCTCGGACGAACAGATGACGTTAGAGTCCAGTACGCACTGTAATACAAACACACCTCGAATAAACCCCACCCCTCAAATAGTACTCCCCCAAGGAGGCTAAAAACACGCAACTGGGGCACATTAGAACTGTTACGGTGTACTACGTCCCATTGCCACCTTATCTTCAGCGGCGCCAACGATGAAGGGCTTCCCGTAGAGACAGAACTCGGCCATAATGTTCGTCGAGTGGACGAAGCGGCTTCTGCGCGATAGCTCAAACAGGTCGAGATAGTAGCGGGCGAAGATGGACGCAGGACTGTTCGACTTGTAAAGCAGGTAGCCAAGATTGCGGTAGAGGAACTTCTCCAGTACTTGAAGTTCTTCGACGGAGCCGCTGGCGCGCTGCCGGCCGATCTCGGTCACCAGACGGTGCAGGATCTGTCCCGCCAAGCCCTGAAGTTAGCCAGCGCAACGTAGCGCCAACCGGCATTGGCTGCAGCAAATTCTAGGGCACGCGAACGATAGGTTTCTACAGTAGATTTTCTACTAAACACCCTGGGCGCTCACTATAAGACCTATCCTAGGTTGGGAAGGGCAGGCAGGGTGCTTATAGGAGGAGTTCACTAATTCAAGGGGCGCTTTTGGAGGGAATACCTACCGCATGTTGGCTTGGTCACCACAGCCCCAGCCGAAACGTTGCATATCAGCACACAACTTACAACACTCGTCACTCACCGCCGTCTTGGCAGCCGAGACGTGGAGCCGCTTGAGGTGGACGTGCACAAGCGTATGGAGGGAGTATGTGCGTCTGCGGATCTCGCGCTCGGAGGTCGCGGTCTCGGCCACGGTCTCTTGGATCAGAGACCTTTCCACCAGCTTCGTCATGAGTGTATCTTGCGCCGCGATCAGACGACCGCTCCACTCTCCCAGGAAGCCCCGACTTCGCTCCAAGCGCTTGTCGACAATGGGCAGGCAGACGGCCGCTATCACCTGCGAAGAAGCAACAGATTCTATTGAAATTGTCAACAACGACTTTCCATCTACCGTGTCCGGAACGGCGGTCCCAATAGGCAGTGCGGCAAAGCAGCAGAGCGCCCGCTCGACTTCCGCGTCGGCGGCGCTCTCCTTGAGGTCGGTCAGACTGAGACTGAGCGTCGCCTGGAAGGACGCGTGCGGATACGTGCGATTGGGCGCAGTCCGTACCGCGCTCAGATTGTGCTCTTGCAACTCCTTCAGCGTGTGACGCCACCTGAAATGAGGACGAAGCAACGTTGACGACGCCAACAATAAAATTGGCACAGTCATTTTCATATTATCCCCCAACCTGTCTGGATTCTTCTTCAGTAGAGCCGTCATAATCTTGACTGTGAAGGGGTGTCCCCTGCAGAAGTGGTGGAGCTCCGAGCACTGCGTCTCGAACTGCTTCTTCTCCTCGCCCTTCTTCTCTTCCACGGCCGAGAGCAGAAGCGCGCGCGACTCCAGGATAGAGAAGCCCGGCCGCATGGGGAAGAACTCTAGCGTCTTTGCGCCGTCCTCGAAGAAGTTGAACAGGTCCTGCCGCCGGGTCGTCGCCACGATTCGGCACTGCCAATGGAAGAACAGAATGAGTGAAGCGCTACGAATCAACGATCGAAGGCCACTCTATGCCATATGTTCGAGTGATCGTAACGCTGAAAGGGGGGGGGGGGGGGTTTTGGTCGTGTCCTGTGGGGACTTGGCTAACAAGATCAGAGTCCAGTTCCTGAAGGCTTCCAAAGACGAGGCAAAAGCCAAAACCCTTCCCTTCAAGTGTGACAAAACCCTTCTCTCGCTCAATTTTGAAACAAATTGCACCGGAAATGGTTACAACTGCTAAACCAGGCAAGTCGTCCGGGGGACGCAGTATACTCCACAAATTTGAACTCCTACGCACGGTGACTCCTTTCTTGTTGTGGCCTCCTGACACCCCCAATCGCAAAACTAATGCCGAATTCGTGATCTACATCACAGAATACCCCAGAATTGACATACAACACCCCTAACTTCCTATGGACTCGCAGAACCAAAATTCTGCACTTGGGGTACGGCTGCATGCGAATTCGTCATAGGTAGGCTAAAACATCATCTAAACGCTAAACAAATCCCAAATTCCGTAATCAGCGCCCCCGAAAACCCCGAAATCGAGTATAATATCGCGAAAGTCGACCCAACACCCAATATTCAAATAGACGCGGCAGGGTTACTGTAGCTCTGCGAATTTGCCAAAACACTTTTCTGGACCAGATTTCAACGTAGAATCGTTTGAAACCACTTTTGAACCGATTCGGCAACGCATTCGAGCGCTACAGACGCTGAAACGCGAAAAACGCAATTTTTGACCCCGAAGTCAAAAAAGTTCCACCAAGATAACTTTTTTGTGTCTCAACCGATTTTCTCCGTTCATGGCTCATTCGATAGAGGACATCTGGGAAGGAGCACCAAAAGCGGTCTCGCGGCTCTAGCTGCTACCTATCGCGCACAGCAAACCATCAAAGTCGGAAAACAGAGAAAATTCGCGGATTTTTCAAATTTGGCACCAAAATGGGTCCCGCAGCGATCCAATTCTTTTTTTGCGGGCTAGATATTATCGTGTACTACAACATATCAAAAGATAGTGTATACCATTATATGCAACTTTTTCGAGTTCTACCTTGCTCAACCCATTTTTCAGTACTTTGAAAATTTAAATTTTTGAATTTCCCGCCAACGGGGTCTCGCAGCGTGACCCCGTTTGGTGTCCACCCTGCCCACTTACTAGGCCTACCCAACGCAAAAGACCGTTTGGCTATCGGCCGCTTCACGCGCGAACGCGGTTGACTGTAATTTTCTGCGTTTTGCGCACAATCGCTATATACTCCACACTTTTTGTGGAGTATAAAAAGCGCCTCCAGCGAAAATTTTGAATGGTGAGTCGATTTTTGGGGAACTTCTTGAATACAGATTCCTATGAAGGGGCAGCTTTCAGCTTTAATCTCGCCTTGGGGGGGTGGGGGTACCAAGATGTCAGTAATTGCGCTACAACTACCCCTCCCCCACCCCCACTCCAATTCGCACTTATGGCATACAACGAGTGAAATCCAACGAACGGTCTATCCAAGATTACTCCGTCCCACACCTCGAGTTCGTCGAACCTCCTCGCGACTTGTCCGCACCAGACGTCGTCGAGCACCAGTAGAACTTCCGGGTAGAAGTCGTGGATGGTGGAGCGACATTCGGCCACGAGTTGCGTCACGCTCGAAGGTTCCGTCTTGCGCTGCTGCAGGCCCCTCAGACTGAGAAGACTGAAGTGCAGGTCGGCCAGCTTAGCTGAACGAATGGAAGGATTTGTTAGACAGAAGGGTAAGGATGGCAATGTAGCTCTACTACGCGCGCAGCCAAGTAGAACGTCCGGAAAGGGCGCACAATCTGTAGGAATACGACGAGCGTAGTTCTACCGTAATACTCAAACGGCTGCGCATCCTAACAGCTTCTTTCCTCAGTTGACATTTCGCGGTTTCTCATTCTCATCTGAAGGCAACTAGATCGACCAGTGGCGCCGGCGTCCCCGCGCGCCTCCGTCATGGAGAGGTAAAAGACGCGGTAGAAGCGCGCGCCCAGCAGCTCCGTCCGCGTGTAGAGCATCTCGGTGACGGCGGCCGACTTGCCACAGCCGGCCATCCCGTGCACCACGAGCCACCAACTCTCTGGAAGACAGACGAGTGTTGCGTGAAGTCTGACGTCGATTTCTACTGCTACCATTGTCCTTCCGGTCGAAGAGTCGGACGGTTCGATCGCACAGACGGCGCAGTAGGCCGTCCTTGTCGACAAAATCGGCCGTTCTATTCGACAGGCCCTTCAGCTGCCTTCGGATCTCGTCCAGCGTCCACGGCTGGTGCGCCTCGCGCGCAACCTGACGAAGACGCGACTCGAGATGATATTGCCGGGAATCCCACGCACCTCAATGGAAGGACTCCAGAATTCGCGCAAACCTTCGTGCCGCCAACGGTGAAGCCGGGGTCTAGCATCTGCACCAAGCCCAGGTGGGCGTCCCGTTCCAGCGCCTCGCGGATCTGCGCCAGCGACGACGCCTTTCTCAGGTTGGTGTTGACGATAATCTGCGCCTGACGGGTTCGCGTCGCGCCGCGATTCTTCTATAAGCGACACAACAAAACAATAGCGACCACTGATCAGTGACGGCCACGGGTCAGTCACGTTCGTACGCACTTCCGCTTCAAGGGTCTCCAAGTCTTCGATCGAGAGTATGCCCTGCGCCTGCAGCGACGTCACAAAGGGTCTGTCGATTCCCGGGTCGACGTTCTGAACGAGTTCAGCTTCGGCGCGCACTAGCAACGCGCGCTCGTCTTCGGGAAGTCCCGGACCACGGAGGTAGCGACTGGCGGAAGCCATTACATAGTCAAAAGTCAAAATGTGGACATGACAATTTTCAGAAGTTCAGTCGCAAGAATGCGATCCCTTCCAAAAGTCGTTTGAAATCGCGAAGTACAATCTCAATTTATAAACCTATATGAGAGATGACAAGATTTGTAGCCGCGATACGGCAAAATATACCGCACTGTCACAAAATCGTTTATTCTTCTCCAGACTAAGCGTCCATTTCAAACTAACACCAATGAACAATACACGCACCACGCAAAGCATTAAGAAACAAAATCTTACAATATTCATCCCTTCTTGGGGTTGGTTCTCCCCCCCCCCCCCCCCCCCCACCCCAATAGGGAGGGAGAATCGGAGAACCCACAGAGGTGCCAGATAATATATGGTCACCCCGTGACGGTCGCCTTGGCAAAGACCATATTGTTACAATCATTAGCATGTTGGATTTGCATGTGTATCGCGTAAGCAACGTACGGTTAAACGTACGGTATGTACAGGGTGGCCCAAAAAAAGTGAGACCCCTAACTTTGTGGCCGCCATTCTCAAGCTTGTCTGCATATATCAGGCCCAAATTTGGACACAACATACTGTGTGGTGTTTTGGACCAACACATAAAATTTCAGACCATTTGATGCAACGAACGTCAAATTACACCAATTTCCGCAACGTCATGTCGGAGATCGGGTGCGGCGACTTTTCAATGGAGAAGGCGCCCCACAAGCCCCAGCGACATGGACGTCCTGCTCCTCCAGTGCCTTCTCCATTGAAAAGTCGCTGCACCCGATTTCCGACAGGACGTTGCGGAAATTGGTGTAATTTGACGTTCGTTGCATCAAATGGTCTGAAATTCTGTATGTTGGTCATAAACACCACACAGTATGTGGTGTCCAAATTTGGGCCTGATATATGCAGACAAGCTTGAGAATGGCGGCCACAAAGTTAGGGGTCTCACTTTTTTTGGGCCACCCTGTACATACCTAGATGTGATAGAACGACAGCTGATCGCCCTAATCAACGCGGTGTAAGTCCAACGAATTGGCTTCTGCGGGAGATAGCTCAAGAAGACTGAGGAGGTAGCGGCCGAAAGCGACCGGAGGACTATTCGACTTGTTGAGCAGATAGCCCAGATTGCGGTGGAGGAACTTCTCCAGCACCTGCAGCTCTTCTGCCGATCCGTTGTTGCGATGGCGACCAATCTCTGCCACCAGACTGTCTAAGATCTGGCCCGCCAGCTCCTGAAGCGACTGGCAAAATAGCAGAAGCTTGCCTTCACTTCATCAAGCTTTGTGATAATCCCTATACTACAAGTAATGTTGAGCCGCTTCCAACACCCACCGCCGTCGTGGCGGCCGAAACGTGCTGGCGCTTGAGGTAGACCTGCACCAGGGTGTGCAGCGAGTAGGTATACCGGCGGATCTCGCGCTGGGAAGGCGTCGTGTCGCGCGCCTCCTGGATCAGCGACCTCTCCACCAGCTTCAGGATGGCGTCCTGCGCCGCGATCAGACGGCCGTTCCACTCACGGACGAAGCCCGAACGCCATTTGTCCACAGTATGAAAGACGGCGGCGATCACCTGCGAACATAAGCAACCGATCGCCAACAAATCATCGAACGACCTGACAGTGACATACTACTATCTACCGTGTCGGGAACGGCGACCCCTATCGGCAGTGCGGCGAAACAGTAAAGGGCCCTCTTGACTTCCTTCTCAACTTCGCTCTCCTCAAGATCGGTCAGGCTGAGGCTAAGTGTCGCCTGGAAGGACGCGTGCGGATAGGTGCGATTCGGCACCGTCTGGACCACACTCAGATTGTGATGGCTTTCCAATTCTTCCAGCGTGTGGCGCCACCTGAAGCGACGACGACCACAGAGTAAACAAGACTGCTCACTTCTACGCGCTTCGCTACCTGTGGGGACGCTTCTTCAGTAGAGCGGCCATAGTGTTGACAGTGAAGGGATGCCCTCGGCACAGGTCGTGCAGCTCCGAGCAGCGCCTCTCGAACTCCTGCTTCTCCTCTCCCTTCTTCTCTTCCGCCGCCGACTGCAGCAACGCGCGCGACTCCGCGAGAGAGAAGCCGGGTCGCATGTGGAAAAACTGCAACGGCTTGTAACAGTCCTCAAAGAAGCTGAAGAGGTCCTTTCGTCGGGTGGTGGCCACGATTCGGCACTGCCAATCAAAGACGCCAACGAGTAGGACAGCACACGCCGAATCCAACACCAAAAGACCATCCCATAATCACACCTCTAGTTCATCGAATCTTTTCGCCACCTCTAAGCACCAGACGTCGTCCAGAACCAAGAGCAACTCCGGGTAGAAGTAATGAATGGTGGAGCGACATTCAAATACAAGCTGCGTCACGCTGGATGGGACTGCCCTTGGCTGCAATCCTCTCAGACTGAGAAGACTGGAGAGCAAATCGGCCAGCTTTGCTGAAGGGAGCAAAAGGGTTCAAATCACACCAATCACAACTCTGCATTCGCTCGCGAGCTGGCAAGTCAGCGCACAAAAGCTCTGCAAGCAACTCAACCGGTAGCGCCCGCATCTCCGCGCGCCTCGCTCATCGACAGGTAGAAGACGTGGTAGAAGCGGGCGCCTACCAACTCTTTCCGCGTGTAGAGCATCTCGGTGACGGCGGCCGACTTGCCGCAGCCCGCCATCCCGTGAACGACCAGCCACCAACTATCTACAAGACAACGCCAGCGAACTGCGCAAACCGGCCACCGGCCAACTTTCGCCAATGGTCGCTACCATGATGTTTCCGGTCGTCGAACAGCGCGACGGTCTGATCGCACAGCCGGCGCAGAAGGCCTTGTTTGTCGACGAAGTTGGCCGTTCTTCGATTCGAAAGCCCTTTCAGTTGCCTGCGAATCTCGTACAGCGTCCACGGATGGTGGGCTTCGCGTGGCACCTAGCGACAACAACAAGATTAGTAGACGGGGGCAGAGCCCCTCGGGGCACTCCTCCCCTCCTTCAGAAGAATTTTGGGAGTTGAATCATGCTGCCCATTCATCAACGAGACATGTCAGTGAGGCTTACTGGCCATTCTTATCGAAAAATTAATAGCAAATTCGGAATTGTGACCCTCCAATACCCCACATTTGATATACAGCACACCTAGCTTCGGCTGAACTGACACAACCAGGTTTTCCACTTGAGGGCACGTATGGTGGCAAGAAAATTCTTCAAAAATGGTCCCACACATCTCAAAACGAAAAGACAACGCCAAATTCGTGATCAGGACCACCGAAAACAAAAGCCGGAATCGAGTACTTACATGGTAGGTGCCCCCGACAAATGCGGCAGCCAATTTTTGAATTCAAATTTCCCGCCAAAATACGCGTCGGACGAAAAAGTGCTAAGAACAAAAACTACGTATCTTTGGATGCGCTATCACGTGAAAATCAAGTTGACACCAAAATGTCTCAACTGCCACACTTTGCACCAAAATACCGAAAATTATTCAAAAAATTTGAAATTTAACCCAAAAATCTATTTCTTTCAACCCTCTTTCTCTATTCCCCGAAAGATGTTCATGAGTACTAAAAAGTCACCAACTATCATCGAAATCGATCAGCACAGCAACAAATGGGAAAGGTGGACATTTTGAATTTCGACCCGAAAACCGATTTTTCTAAATTTTCACCCAAACGTGGGCGATTTCGAAAAAAGTGATCTACTACAAAGTTGTAGAGCTCGCCGAGCTTTATCAAATGGTGTTTGTCCCATCGCGATAGAAGCACCCTACCAAAAGTTACGCATGCCCGAAGTTTTGCCTAGAAACCCAGAACCCCACTTTCGGCAATATTTCCCGGCTGGGGGTGCATCTGACAGAATTCATCAGTGTTGTGCGCTAATTGACTATCTGAGATACGCCAATTGCCAAAGAACTAGAAGTCTTGCTTCAAAAATAAAACACTTACAGCCCGGGCCGCGAACCCTATTTTTGGGTCGAAAATCCCGGTTTTTGCTACCCGGCCCGGACATGCCCGGGCCCAGCCCGACGGCGCCCCCACCATCGGATAGCCCAATGTCTTTTACATATTCGGCCCACAGCTCGTCTCGCTCCGATCTACCAGAACACTATTCTAAGCGTCCAAAGTTCGTCGGAGGCTGAAAAACCGGGTTTTTGGCATCGTGTCAAAAATCGGGTCCCGGACGGAAGTCGAGACCCTCGATGCAGGTTGAGCCATCCAGAGACCTATCGAATAAAAAAAAATTCGCCCCGATCGGCCAACTCTAGCCCGATTTATGAACATAGTTTGAATTTACAAAGAATCCGCACCATCACTATAGCACTCCTCCCTTTTGGAGGGGAGGAGTGCCAAAAAGTTAGACGAGAATCGGACTCTACACCAACAAGTGAGCAAAGATACACCAATAAACCAGTAAACCAATAACCTTAGTGCCGCCCACAGTGAACCCGGGGTCGAGCATTTCCGCCAGTTCCGGGTAGGCGTCCCGTCGCAGCGCCTCTCGGAATTGCGCTAGCGAAGAGGCCTTCCTCAGAAATGTGTTGACAATTACCATCGCCTGATCAGCGCGCGTCGCCCCACGGTTCTTCTAAAACCAGCAATAGAGGTGTTAGCGACGCCCAATCTATTCAGTAGAAAAATAGGCGAGCGCGCGCGTACACACTTCCGCTTCCAGTATCTCCAAATCAACCATCGAAAGGATCCACTGTTCCTGCAGTGACGTCACAAGAGGTCTGTCGATTCTCGGGTCGACATTCTGGACGAGTTCAGCTTCGGCGCGCACAAGCAATGCGCGCTCGTCTTCGGAAAGTCCGGAACCACGGAAGTTGAGGTAGTGAGTTTTCGGAATAAGTAGAACATCCCCATGGCCCACTTAAGGGTCGCCTCGCGCCCCCTACGGACGTGAGGCGGCCCTTAGCCGGGTGGCGTGACCCCCCATGGCCCACTTAAGGGCCACCACGCGCCCTATAGGGACGGCAGGCGCCCATAAGTGGGGTCAAAGGTGGGACGCGTGTGTGTACTGGGTGGCAGGACCCTTATGGCCGCCACGCACCCTATAGGGACGACATGCGCTATAAGTGGGGCAATGGGGGATGTGTGTACTGTGTAGCGTCCACAAGTACTGCCGTCTCATTATTACAGATTTTCTCCCGATGAGTGGAGGCGTCCAAATGTACCTACAAGGAGCCTACTAATAGCCGCCTCCCTGTCGGAGTCCGCCCTATCAGGCGGTCAATGGTGCAGTGTACTTACTGGGAGGCGTCCTTATGTGCGTACGTACTGTCGACTCATTTCAGATTCCTGAGGGGCGTATTCGCGCCGACCGATCGAGCCCTGACTCCACTCCTCTCAACTCACGTCACGCCATATCAACGCTTGCAAACATCGTAGCCGTTTCACTTCATTGCGGCGCATTGTGCAATCGCGCTTCTCGTTCAGCCGCTTTTCTCGCCAGTGGATCCGGCGGCCGTATCCTTGGCGGAGGTCTCAGCGGGCGACTCCTTCGGGCCGGCTGTCGACACCATCTCGACCTGGGTCGTCGAGGTCTTCGCGCCGGACGTTTGCGGGCCGCCGGAAGCGCTCACCTCGGCCTTCGCTCGGTCGCTCGGCACCCGCGCCGACTTGATGGACCACCCGCTCGCGCAGTTGTGAGTGCAGGACGGTCCCACTCGCCCATCGGCCTGCCTCGGGAGATCGGCTTCGGGAGGCTTCAACACGAGTCGAGCTCACACGCGGGCAATGCATGGTCAGTGCCTACATAACGCTGTTCGACTTGCCTTCTGAATCGACGCTAGCGTGTAGTTGCGGTAGCACTCGTCGCAATTCAGTCCCTCGCCGTAGAAAATCACTCTAAATGGTACCAGGGTGCGATTGCAATTCGCTAGTTCTCGCTAAGTTGCGATTTAGCGCTCACCCCAGGTCGTTGTAGGCCCCGATGAAGTTGGTCGGCAGGTTGGCCAGGCGGTAGCCCCTTTCGTAGGCGGTGATTTCCACGAAGGTGACGTCGACCTTGTAGTCCACGCGGAAGTGCTCCAGCGGCCGGTGCTTGAACATCAGCTCGCTCTGCGAGTCGTAGGCGACCATGGGCTTGGCGCCGAACTCCCACAGCTCGATCTCCTTGACGTGCTGCACGCTGATCAGGTCGCGCAGGTGTCCGGTGGTGAGCCACGAGAGCAGGACGCTGGGCTGCGTCTGGTTATCGCGCGAGCGCAGGTTGGCGATACGCAGCTTCTCGGCGCTGTCCTCGAGCATGCTGATGGCCGTTTGGATGGCCATCATGATGTAGTCGGCGGGGTAGTCGTGCCCCTTGACCAGCTCCGGACTGCCGAAGACGACGGCGCCTTTCTTCGGACCTCCACTCGCTTGCGAGCTTGCCATTGTTGCGCACTTGGGGTCAGGCTCTTAGGTCGGCGCGCGCTGCTTCGTCTCTGGGAGGGAGGGGAGAGAGCGGCGGCAGGCGGGGTTTGGCGCTGAATAGGGGGATGGCGAATCTGGCGCTTGAGTTGGCGAAGGGAGGGTAGGAACGGAGCCGGTGGGGTCCGAAAAGGAATTCGAGCGGCCGAGTCATTTCTCGCTGCTCTCTCCATGTCTTGCATTCGCAGGCGCCGAATCCTTTCGCCTTGGTGCGCGATCGGACGTAGCACGCGCCACATGCGCGCGCAGCGGCACTTCGTTCCGACGGCGCAGGTCTATCCGCCCGCCGTCACTAAGAAGCCAGTCAGCGCCGTCAGTTTAGCGCCTCGTTATATAATTGATGATTGAAATTGACTCCGTCAGTGGAGGTTTCAAAGAAAATTCACATCTCTGAAAAAGGAGCGGCGCGGTTCAGCGGTAGTTTCTATCTAATCTGCGTCAACAATCGTCTGTGTAATGCGGCGACTGTCTGCCGTGCTGATTCTGCGGAATCAGTACGTCGCAGCCGCCTTACAGTAGCAGGGCGAGATACAGTATGCGTGTTCTCCACCGTTCTCCGTGCTGGTTCTGCGGCATCGGTACGGAGCGGTGCTGTAAGTTGCCGTCAGTCAGTATGTGTTACCGCCTTCAGGCCGACGCGCCGAAATCGTCCAAGACTGATCAATGCTGCTTCGAGACTACAAAGAGAACAACACCAAATCTGTCGGGCCGGTATTCATTCGTATAATGTACTAGGTACGACGATCGTCCGTCGTGCTGGTTTTGCGAAATCAGTACGGGGGCACGGGCGTCTGGCATTAGCAGTGGATAGACCTCTATGATAAGTACGTACCAGCTCTCCGCCGTCTATCGTGCTGGTTCTGCGGAATCAGTACGGTGCGGCTGCGTAAGCTGCGCAATCACTGTTCGCTTCCAACTTCAGCTCATCGGCGCCGCCGCCACGGGACGTCATCAGGGAACCTGTCCTGCGACAAACCGGATGGGCGCCGGCCACTAGAACGTGGAAACAGAATTCAACGGTACAATAATGAGTAATCCTGACTTTGTTTTCTCTCCTTTGTATTGCAAATCCTTATTACTAATCGTACTTCGTTTTCTCTCCGCCGTATTGCAAGTGATTATTACTATCCCTATTTCGCTCTCTCTCCACCGTATTGCGAGGGGCATTAGCCTAATACAAGATATATACCTAACTTCGTTTTCTCTCCGAGCCCTGGTTAGGTGTTTACGCTGAGTCTCTGTATACTGCATACATTCTTGTGATTAATCGATATGACTTTGTTTTCTCTCAAAACGTGTATCGCCCGAGTGTTTCTCGGTTAGGCTCGCTATTCTCTCCTCTCTCTCTCTCTCTCTCCGAATGCGACAGCCGCTGGCTTTGCGTGTGCACGCCTCAACTCAACGCATCTTCTGTAAACCGTCACGCTCTTGTCAACTGACACTCGACATCACGCGCGCATCTCAACTGTCTCTGTCTTCTCCCTCTCGAAATCTAGATCACGATCGCTTCGTTGGCGGCCAGAAGGTCGTTTTGGTTCTTGCCGCACTCTCCCATCAGGTACTTGTGAAGGGCGCAGTAGAGACGCTCGACCTCCCCCTCTGCAACGCACTATCCAACGGAGGATTGAAAAATCCGCATATACCTACACATTTAGGAGGTACATTTAGCGTAATATGTACACATACATACGGTACGCGTTTCAAAGCCGACCGTTCGAAATGACGCAGCTTCCAGTTCGGATGAGCTTTATGGATGCGCGTCCGTTGACGTCGGTTCGGTGGTTGCCTCTGTCGGACTTGAGGTAGTAGAAGTTGCCGATGGTGAGTCGGAAGGCGCCCTGCTCGTCGATGTCCACAACCAGCCACTTGCCTGCAACTAGCCAGTTTCGGTAACTCGCCAAGGACTCGGGCACCTTTCTACCGGGCAGTGAGGGCGGCGATAGCTTCGACAGCTTCATCTTGAATGTGGCGGTGCCGAAGCTCGGGACGGGATTCCTGGAATGGTAACAATAGCGAGTTCTCACTCCAGCCTCCCATCCCAAGGTGAGATGCCACAGCCGTACGTAGACCGACTTCTGGACGTCGTAGGTAGCTGCCCATTCGGCGGCGGCTGCGTCCTCGGCCATGACGACGACGGTGTCGTAGGAGGGCAGAAGCGGAGTGTAGAGGCAGCAGCAGCAGCGAGGACGGTCGAAGGCAGCGGGAGTAGCAAGATGGTGCAAGGGCCAAAGTGAGGAATGGCTAGGCGGCGCCAGTTTAAAACCCGCTCTGTACAGTATGACGAATCGGTAACGTCATTGCGCCGACAGGCGATTGGTCGGCTTGAACTCTCGACCGCGCCCCCCTCCTCCCCCGATCATTCTTTGCGCACATTGTTTCGAAATGAATCGCCTTGTCGACTACTCCAGCTCCGAGGAGGAGGAGGACGGGGCTGACGCGCTCCAATACTACAGACCTGTACTCGAAGAACGGACCCTGCATCCGTTTCGAGTGTCACACTTATGTACAGGCTGCATTACGAAGAGGTGGCGATTGCCAATCAGCGCGATCTGACGGCAATCCAGGAAATTCTCTTGTCGATTCTTGATCACCTGTTCAATGAGAAGGTCCGTACTGAGGTCGACCGAATAGAGGCGCAACACCCAACACTGGCCGGAACGGACAAGTTTCTGAATGTGGCGATGATCTCTGAAGTGGGGGCCCCAACTGGGAGCTAGCCGACGTTCATGAGGAGTAGAGTACGTACTCTTTCGTTTCAGCATCTCCCGGGAGGTGTGGTAGATCTCCCCTTCATGAATTACCAAGGGAACTTTGCGGTCGAATCGATCGCCGAGGAGCTGAGCCGTCACTGCGTCTCCAACACTGACTTCTCGCTGAGTCAGCCATTCTGGATGTGAGTTTGTGTCTACTTTGCGCAGGCGGGCGGCGGCGCTCGAAGGGCAACGGTCACGGCCGCAATGCGAAGTCACGTTGACGTCAACACGTTCCTTTCACAAGCGAAACGCAGCGTAGTCGACCCAACCGCCGGACGGTCTTAGCGTCTGAAGCTGTGTCTCCCACTGGCAGTGATTCTCGGCTTTTGCTACTTTAGACGAGGAGCGGCGCAGGCGAAGCGGTTGTTGAAGCGACGGGTCGACTACTATCCGTGAAGCGCGTCGGGCGCTGGCCACCGCCTCGCTCGAGGAGGGCGAGCTGAATACGGACGCGCTAGGGGAGATTGCCGACTCGCAAGAATTTGCAGACATCCGCATGACGGTATTCAGTATCGACGGGGAGAAGTTCTATGGCTTGAAGTTGGAGAAAGAGCGGCCAATAGTCGGAGTGCACTGTACCTTCTGCTTCATGACCGCCATTGGTGGGTCATTCGCAATCCTCGCGCGCTTTTCGGCCGCTGGTGCCGACTTTGCACTTGGCCTCGACCGGCGCGGCACGACGACTGCGTGCGTAGTGCCTGTCGCCTTTTTCGCTTCCGCTCGACTGTGAGAACGACGACGGAGCCACGGAAGCGCGTCGAGTGAAATGTGCCTGTGGAAAGCGGTAGGTTACCGTACGTACAGTATCTGCGCGAGTTACACTCAGGCGAATGATGTTTCTCATCGTAAGATTATCGTCGGGAGAATGGGGACAGACCCACATTCGGACGCAGAAGTGTGGCAAGTCGAGACGGTGCACTGTGTGTGGCATGGTGCAGCGCGCCGAGGCCGATTTCCAGCCGGTCAGCATCTGCAGTGTGGCATGATGTCCTGCGCCGCGTGTCAGGCGGTCGAGAAACCGGGGCATCAGTGTTTCGTCCAAGTCTATACACCCCCTCTCTACGCCATCCCGGATGCCGAGAAGGCGACCTTCCTAGCAGAGCGCAATCGGGATAGGGGGAAATCAGGGCACTTAAACAGTTCAAAATCACTGCTTGGGACACGGAAACGTTACGGTACGTGTTGCGCGTTTACGGCGCGCGGCGTCGTTTACAACGGGCATTTGTTTTTTTACTTCAGCATGCCCGACGGTAGCTTGCACCCTGCACTCGTTGTGTCTCTGGACGAGGGAAGCAGCGAACCGACCGTCTTCTGGTCCAGCGGCCTGCAGCCGGACGCGGGGCCCAACGCAGTCGACTTCTCCTCACGGCCTGCCTGCTGCGGGCGAACAGGAGCCAAATATTCGCAGAATCGCCGTTTCCCACTTCGGAATGAGCTTCGACAATCTCTATTTGCTGCGCTCCGCACTGGTCAGGCTCAATCTCGATCCGAAGTCATCCGTTCATTGGTCGGAAGTTGCTCAAGATCTGCTTCCGACCACGATTCGATCTCACCTT
>JASAMZ010000895.1:0-47930 GCA_030248115.1 Linhomoeus sp. GSCO2_2 | reverse complement strand
AGCGCCGCAGGCGAAATTTTTTGATATTCGTGTGTCGTTTAAGAATTTTTTTTCTCAAAGGTCGGATCGTAAGGGGGGGGGGCAGCGCCCCCCCCCCCCCCCCCCCCCCCCTGGGCCCGCTAGTGGCAAGGCGCGACGATGATTGGCGGTTCTTTCGCGAGAGGTTCTTCGCAGCTTCCGGAGCGTTTGCGAGAGAGCGCATCGTGCAAGGAATCACAAGAGATCGAGGCTGTTATCACCAGATCACAGGGGGAAGGGGTTCGACTGAGAGGGGAGGCGGGGAGTGGGGTTCTTCAGTCTTCAGGGGTTGTACTCGATGGGGATGTTCTTGCGGCGGACCATGCCGTCTCCCTGGAACCACTCGCGGCGGAACTGCTTGGCGGCTCCTTCGGGGGCGTTGGTCCACTCGACGGTGACGCGGTCGTTGTTGGTGTCGGCGCTGGCGTAGTCGAAGGCCTCGCAGCTGACGGCCAGCAGCACAGACTCCTTGGGGTCGAGCACGCCGGCGGGCGGGTCCACCTGCAGGCGCTGCATGTTGGTCGTCTTGATGGCCCAGCCGATGCGCCGACTCCCGTCGTTCTGCACCGCCACGTGGTAGGTGTGCTTGTCCGAGAAGGGCGCGTTGTACACCAGCTTGGCGTGGGGCTGCGTGTTGATGTCGCCGGGAGGAACCGAAGCCATCTTGCTCGCTTGACTTGACTTAGAGTTCTTTCTTCGGTTTTCACGAAAGAGTCAAAGATAAAGTTAATGGGAGTTGTGAAGCTGTCAATTTTGCGGGCCTATTCGAACAATTGAGCAAACATGAAAAGCACGCTTAAATGGCTGGTTAACATTTTTCGACACAGTTCAAATTGTTTACATTATTGTTAACAGATTCACAACTTTCAATTCCCATTAACTTTATCTTTGACCCTTTCGTGAAAACCGAAGAAAGAACTCCAAGTCAAGTCAAGCGAGCAAGATGGCTTCGGTTCCTCCCGGCGACATCAACACGCAGCCCCACGCCAAACTGGTGTACAACGCGCCCTTCTCGGACAAGCACACCTACCACGTGGCGGTGCAGAACGACGGGAGTCGGCGCATCGGCTGGGCCATCAAGACGACCAACATGCAGCGCCTGCAGGTGGACCCGCCCGCCGGCGTGCTCGACCCCAAGGAGTCTGTGCTGCTGGCCGTCAGCTGCGAGGCCTTCGACTACGCCAGCGCCGACACCAACAACGACCGCGTCACCGTCGAGTGGACCAACGCCCCCGAAGGAGCCGCCAAGCAGTTCCGCCGCGAGTGGTTCCAGGGAGACGGCATGGTCCGCCGCAAGAACATCCCCATCGAGTACAACCCCTGAAGACTGAAGAACCCCCACTCCCCGCCTCCCCTCTCAGAAGAACCCCCTGTGATCTGGTGATAACAGCCTCGATCTCTCGTGATTCTGCCTGCAACGTCCTCTCCCTGCTCATCACCTCATTTACCGGAACGATCCTCCCTCTATAGTGAGCCACAGATCTCAATACAAGATGCAGTCACTAGAACAAACTTTCCTCCCACTGATGTAGGCAATTGCACCAATCTGCAGTTTTTTTTTTTTTTTTTTCGGAAACTAGTATACTTCCCTCTACTTGTTTCCGGCCCGTCTTGTTTTCGATTTATTTTCTTAAGTCTGTTTACTTGATTTGCTTAACTGTTGCCCACTACAATACAGGGTGAGTCACGCTCGACGCCCGCTGTTTGCAACCCTGTAACTCATGCTCTTGTTAACCGATTAAGCTGATTTTTGGTAGTTTTAGAGAAGATACTTGGACTTAAGTCTGACGAATTGGTGGAATGGTTCGTGAAAAGCTGCAGCGCAAAGAGAAATCGCAAAAAATTGCAGTCAAAACGTTGTCTATTGAATTGGATAGCTCCGATCTGGACAAAACTTTGCACATAATTAGGTTCATATGTGCGCACTGTATTCTGAAAATTTCGCCTGAATTGGTCACGGCTGCGAAAAGTAATTCGGAAGCAAAGAAGATCATTCACACGACAATCGACGAAGAAGCCCAGCAATGCAAGTTTGGTTGATTCTGAGTTGATTGTTTGCGCAGCGGCATCTGACGAAATGTTCAGCCGATTCGAACCGAACTTTGAGTACTCTCAAGTTAGGATATCTTTGTGGGTGGGGATTTTGGGCGCTTTTAATAAATCGCTTTGCGCTTTTAATAAAGTCACGAAGCGCTTTCAAATGGCAACTAGCGCTTTTAATTTGCCACGACAGCTTTTGCTTGCCGCTCTTCGGAAATGGCAGGAGGCGCTTTTAAAATGGCAGAACGCGCTTTTAAATGGCATGTTGCGCTTTTAATTACCCTGGCAGTATTCCCCTGGACTTGACGCGGTGGAGGACCGTATTCATGGCACGCAGCAATGGTCATGCATCGCTGTTTGCGCGACAGGGCAAAGCAGGGAAGGGGCTCAGCCGGCCTAAGCAGGGGGTGAAGTAGATGGAGGAGTGTTCACCCCACTTACAGTTTGCACTAAAACTCGGTCGGCGTCGCGCCTGGCGGGTCTCAACTGAGGCTTAGCGCGACCACCAACTTCAGGGCGCGCTCCGCGCGCCCTGAAGTCGGTCACCGGTCGCGTTAAGCCTAAGCTTCGACCCGCCAGACTGCGACGCCGACTGACTCTTGTGCACTGTGGGCGCAGGGCGAGCCTAAGCATAGCCTGAACTGGAAGGAATATACGTTGTCAAGGGATAGCAATGTGTTCAATCAAGCAATGCGAATGTTGGACATCCAAGTTGCGTGAATGCACACAGAATGCAACGAGAAAGTCATTCATTCAGTGCGCTCGCTTTTATCCCCACCGTCTGCCTTTTGGTTGACCAGCGGCACGGCTCCGCAGCTTCCACGGAATTAAAAGCGCCAGTTGCCATTTAAAAGCGCCAGTTGCCATTTTAAAAGCGCTTCCGGCCAAATTAAAAGCGCACCGCTGCGTTTCGCGGCCGCCAGAAATTAAAAGCGCAAGATGCCAATTAAAAGCTGGACGTGCCATTCAAAAGCTGCAAATATTTGTCCCCTATCTTTGTTATATGGTCAAAAATTGCTTCGATCGGTTGCCCAGAGCAAAGGTAATTTGCCTACAAAGAGCGGGCGTCGAGAGCAACGAACGGCCTTCTTTCAACAAGACATTGCTTTATCACGCCAAGACGCACCGTTTGCGCATTTCGCCATCAATCCTAACCAAACTTTGCACACTTCTAAGTTAGACTGTTGTTTACGTACGCTGCGAAAATGAGCCAAATCGGACAGGTCTAAACAGAGAAATTGGCCGACAAAGAGCGGGCGTCGAGCGTGACTCACCCTGTATATTCCCAAACCACAAGCCAACTCACATAGGTAGCACACCACGAACACAAACAATACCCAAGAACGCGGTCAAGGGTGTGTGATACCAAAACAATCTAGAAGCGTGAGAAGGTGACAGAGCAGTCTAAGCACAGGAGAAGCGGATGATAGTAGGTACATGCGAACTAGAACCTAATGAAGAAATCGGTCATAGCGAAGCCGAGAGCGTGTCCGGCGGATACTCGTCGTTGTTGAGGAGGTGAAGAAGTGACGAGCACTGAATGTACATAGGTTGTTGGATAAACCAATGCTGCACCTACCTATCGTGGGCCTGGTTTCGACCACTGTCGACAATAGAAACATCTCTAATAGTACTTCTAGAGACGCTCGAGTTTCTATCCGATTCACTTGAGCAGCGCTGGCCCGATCTGGCAAAGTAAATAGCGCCGTTCACTTGGTCGGGCGCAAGACATTCCTGCCGACAATAAAACCTGGCCATTGTAGCGCGATTATAGTAATTTGTCGATGTACTCGCGCGCCTACGCTTTGTCGTTTTCAAACTCCGCTCCTTCTACTGCGTAGATATTGCACTAAAGAGGCCTTCTCAAGAAGAAATGGTCTGTGCTAGGTGGAAAATCGAAACTGCTTCCAAGTCGCCGGCAATCGGCGTCCTTTTGTTTTCCATAGGGCTGACCTCTCTGTTCCACTCCGGTGAATTGTATGCATATAATGACTCCGTGAATGAAGTCAATTTCAATTAATTTTGTCAAGCCAAAAACATACATGAGTTAAAACGGCTCAAATTATGTTTAAGCAAAGTAGATCTAGCTTAAAAATAAGCCGAATAATCTAACCAAATTGCTCATTAAATTATATTGAATAAAACTGAAGTCGTCGCAACGAACTGATGGGTTGCTCCAGGTCGCGGATGCTTCATGAGCGTGGGCCAGGCGCCGCTGAGTAGTTCGGGGCCGAGCGCTAATCCTACGCCTGTGAAGCCGTCGGAGACGCAACGTTCGTTCCTTTGGAGTGTACGTACATGTAATTGACACTGAAGCGCCAGCGCTTTCAGAGCTCTTTGGCGGCGGAGTTCGCATGGGGCCTTTTGGCGACGGCGCGGACACTCATGCCGAGGGCGCCACCGATTTGACCTGCTTTGGTCAGGGGTCGCCGGGAAGCGCCGTCGCCACCACCTGCCGCTGGCGGAACGCTCGACCCGACGAGCTGCTCGATCAGTTCGACTGGCTCGAGGGCAGCGGCGCGCCGGACCCTGCGAGGTGACGGGAAGTTCAGAGCTGGTTGGCTGGACAATTGTCTATTGTGTGACGCCCCCTAGGTGGAACTTATTCCTGGGAGGCCCGTCCAGGCCGCCTGCCGGCCCCTACCTGGTGGCCGTTACAGGTCCCCGCCTCCAGAGGCAGCGAGCCGTCCTTCTCTCGCCCATAATTCCCTGCCAAATGGGAGAAGGCGTGCTTCGGTTCAAGTACTGGGCCAGTAGGTTAGTGTGCTTTCAAAGGCCGTCTACTCAACTCCATGCGTTCGTCGACCCTGTCATTTACGCAGGGCGCGCACGCCGGGCGACGAGCCCAACGTCTGGGTCTGCTGGAGATACGAGCGAGACAGGAAGCTGAAGAACTGCGCCCCTATGACGAAGGCGTTCAAGGTGGACCCCGAACTGGCCGCCGCCACCATCAACGGGCCCATCGAGTTGCCCTTCCAGGTGTGGCCTCCGATTTTCATCGCAGCGCTTCCGTTGGACACCACTCTTTATATGAACGTCGCGCAGCTCGTCGTGTATGCCGACAACTTCGTCAACTCGCCCGAGGGAGGTTTCGTCGTCATCAGCGAAATCTACTACTCTTCCAACTTCCGAAAAGACACCTGCGCGCAGCAAGGGAAAACAACTCTGGACGGCGGTGATGTGACGGGTATTCAAGAAGGTAGAAGAGTCAACCCTGAATACAGCCATCGTTCGTTGCAGAGAAAGAGCGCGACTTGGACGGAGAAGGCGGCAAATCAACGGATCCCAACGAACAAGACATGGATAAAGGTGGACTTGGAGGAGGCGGCGGCCGTAACAACGGCGACGGTGCAAGCGATGGCAGCGCCGGCACAGGAGAAGGAAGTGGCAGTGGCCGAGGCGGCGGTGGTAGAGGCAGCAGCGGCAGAGGTAGAGGAGGCGGCTTAGGCGGCGGAGGAGGCGAGTCGATTCATACTTGAACGCAACGCAGCCTACGGTAGGGTAGGTATGTATGTAGTACGCATACATATATGGTATGTACCTATGTCCTTGTACGTCAAGTGGTACATAGGTGTAGAAATGAAGTCAACGAACGCGAGGAAGGTTACATCGCATTTATGAGCTTGTTCGTCCGATACTAAACACATTGTCATCCGTCGCTTTCAGCTCCGAGCGGCGGCGATCGGTCCGAGGTGCAGGACCGCCAGCCGCCGACGGTGGACGTCGACTCCTGCTTCAAGCTCTCCTGCGACTTCAACCGGATTGAGAATCGCGAGTTCCTTCCTTCTTCGATCTCTGTTGATAGACGACTATGCATGGAGATAATTTGCAGAGGATTTCTGCCAGCTGAATCCCGTGGGCAGTGGGGCGACCGGAAGCGGACAGGTCAACGGTTGGGAGATCGTTCCCGTCGACGTCAATCCGACGAACCGCCTGACCGGCGTTCGAAAAAGCGTCGACGGGAAAAGAGGTGATTAAATCAACTTCTTGAATCAAACTAAACTACAATAGGTAAATCAAAAATTGTGTCACGATAAATATATTAAACGTGGAATTAAGATAATCAACTAGATCTATAACGCATTAGCAAATCAAATTGTTATGAAACAAACTAAATCTGTAGTTCGTCATTGGAAGCAAATCAAAATGAATTAAACTAAACTACGTCGAACTAGACGAAACCAAATGAATTTAATATAAATCAAGCGGAGTCTGGTTAGATTAAATAGATTAAAGTAAATTTAAGCCAAACAAAACAGTGAAATAATTCAAGTTAATTTCGATCAAACAAAGTCTAGTTAAATTAAATAGAATTAATTAGATAGTAAGTTGAACTAAACTGACTAAATCAAGTTAAAGATCGACTCAAATGTAATCGAATTAATTTAAATCAAACGAAGTCTCAATACCAAAAACTGACAAACTGTAAACTATTTTGAATTATACTTTTAGTGCTCTGGATGAAATGAAATCAAAGAGACTTATCTGGTATGTGGAATGTAGCTGCGAAAGCGTTAAATGAATTCATCTGATCAGAGAAGCAAAAATAGCTCGGATCAGGTTGAACCAAATTAAGTCAACCCCCCCCCCCCCCCAACGAACTCATCTGGATATACCAGCAGAACCAAGTGTTGCTTCAGAGGGCGCGGCCGCCGTCGCCGCCCTGCCGGACCCCCTGCAAGACCCTCGGGAGCCGAACGTCGTCTTCTCCCTGGAAAGCGACCCACTGACCTTCGAGAGCAGCTACTACCTCAGCTTCCAGCGCTTCATCGCCGCCGACGGCTACCAGTTGAGGGTGTGCCGCGACGCAGCCGCCCAAGACTGCCTCTGGGAGAGTCCGCCGCTGATTCGAGGCCAGTTCCAGGCCGGGAGGAACCGAGACTGGCATCAGGAGCTCGTCGTCCTGCCTAAGGGAGCGTATCAGGTTGGCAGATAATATTGGCGCCCGGACCGACCGTTGATTGAACAAACCCACCCAGAGAGCCCTACGCAGTAGATCTGGGTGCGTAGATACAGTGCGTGGATGCTCAGGGGCAAGGTGTGTACAAGAGCCACTCAGTCATTCTCCGAACTGTACTGTACCAGGTACATAGATTTGTGAAAGACTCACGGGGTGAAACCTTGTGACAACTGTTGGCTGCAGTCGTACATATTAGACAATCGTACATACCTACACAGTAATCCACATATGTACAATGTGCAAAGTCGATCTGTCGATGACGCGTCTTTAGCTCTTCTTCCTGGGCAGCTACGATGGCCGTGGCGTCTACAACGCCGGCCAAATTGGCATCAGCTACATACGGCTGTATCAAGACCCAGCAATGAAACAATTGGTCTGCTGAACTGAACAGTCAGCATGCAAAGACAACTATGTACCTATGTACCTTCCGCTGTGTGGACTGGTTTCTGAATGGCGTAAGATGGAGGAATTCCCAGTAATTACGAACACGTCAGTATCAATTGAATTCGTGTGAAAGACGACGTCTCTGGTACCGCAATCGATTTATCAACGAAATAGCACTGTAATTTCCAGCGCATCTACTCTAATAAACAGCCTCTTTGCGAGCCTCAGTCCAGTAACCCACTCATGGCTAGCATGTGCATAGGTACGCATGTGTAGCTTTTACACGGCCGGTTTGTTCGCGTTTGTTTGATCCGTCCGTGTCGGCTTACCCTGATGCCTTGCGGGATGACATTAGAGGAAGGAAATCCAATAACCTCTGCGCGCCTGTAGATACGCAGATACGCACCTCGCGGCCGCCGTCCCAACCGGAAGGGGAGCGCTAGCCTCCCTCCGGTCGCGACGAATTCCCGATATCAGGCGTCGTTTCGCTCCGACAGTTTGACAAGTGGGGCGCCGGGTTCCACCTGCTCGATTAATTAACTGTGGACTCCGCTGTACGTTGAAGTGAAAGGTCGAGCAGTAGAAGTGCACTCGTGAGCTGCGGCCAGTCCGTGACGGCGCGGAGAAATGCCACGGAGCGAACCCATCGAGCTCGACTGGCACGTCGCGTTAGGCATTGTCGCATTCGCCGCCGTCGCCAACACGACCTTCGGCGCGCTGCTTCTGAAGTTGGGCCGGCGGCGCGGCAGCACCTCCTGCCTGCTGGCCATGGGCCTGTCCGACTTCCTGTTCCTGGCGTCGTCGTGCTCGCGTCTGCTCCCGGTTTGGGAGGCGCTTCAGCAGCATCCGGATCTGCTCCATCACATCTGCAGAGCAACATTGGCGAGTACATTATCCTAAATCTGGAGTACCAGTATGTTTATGCATAGCCGGACAAGGTTCCTTCGCTTAGTTCGTCGAGTCGAGCTGCGCGTCGTTGACCGCCTGGTACGTGTTGGCGTTCACGGCCGAGAAGTTCGTGGCCGTCCGATTTCCTTTTCTTGTGTCTCGGCTCTCGAAGGCGAAAGTGAGGAAGGCCACTCTCCTTCTGACTCTTCTCGGCCTGCTGCTCAATTCGTGGTCGCTGCTGGCGACGCCCAGCACTTCGGAAACGGAGGTGAAGTCTGTGCTGGGTGTTATCTAGTTTAGACCCCATTTCAACAAGATGCGCTTTTCAGGAGAGCAGCGTGTCACAGTTGAATGGATCCCTGGAAGACAATACCAGTCAATACCAGTGCCTGACCCTCGAGAGGGTGCTACTTGGTTGGCCAGTATGGTCTGCTTTTCATACTGTCATCTGCTTCGTCCTGCCCGGCGGCGGTATTGTAGCGCTGAATTGCTGGACCTGTCTTCTGCTGGTTCGAGCGACTAAAAGACGTGCCATAATGATCTCGTCCGAGAAGAGCAGGTGAGACGCCGACATTTGTCAGAAAAATGGGCTTCCAATTGCAAGATGATGGAAATATGTACATACATAGTAGGCAGCGGGTTACCATGACGATGTGTTCGAGACGAATGTCACCAGGACAATACATGTATATTATTATCTTCAAAGAGAATCTCCATAACCATCTACACAAGGGTACAGCTATTCGAGGAGGAGTGCAAGCATCTAAACTTTTCAGAGTTCTCACCGAGAGCAGAGTGCAGACCAGCTCCTTGAGACGGCGTGCTTCAGCCATCAGTTGCCAGATCATACTCCACGTGGAGCCGGACGAGTTGAATCGGTCGCCGGAGCCGTCGGCCGGCGCCAACAACACGCTGTCGATTCACGCCCACAGGCCCTTCTGCCCGACGCGCTCCCAGCCGCTGCTCCACACGGGCCTATCTGTCAGCAAGGCGCTCAAGAGCGAGCCCCTGACCGTGGAGTTCGACGTGAGTCGGCGCTCCTCCCTCAACCCCGAGGCGCTGACCTCTGCGTCTCGACGGGAGCGCAGCCCCTCCGTCGTCGAGGTCCAGGAGCGGCGCGCCCAGCGCCGGCTCCATCGGCGCAAGCGGCGGCGCAACGAGTGGAAGGCGGGACTGCTTCTGCTGCTCCTGTCCGCCCTTTACCTCTCCCTCAACGGCCCCTTCTACGTGGAGCGCACCCTGCGCCACATGTTCCATTGGAGTTCATTGCCGACCGACTGCACGCTGCCGCTGCTGCTGTTCCACGCCCACTTCGCCCTCAACTTGGTGTCTTACTCCTGCTACACGCTCTACAAGCAGCGGTTTCGCGCCAGGAAGATGCGCCGGGCGAAGCGCCGCGCGACGGTGGAGAAGCAGGCGAAGGAGAACCGCGAGGAGCAGATCAGCCTGCGAAACCTGGTCGTCAACAGGGACCAAGCCAGCCTCTGGTCCGTCAGCAGCACCGGACTCGCCTCGGCCACCGGAGTTACGGTATGATTTGACAATTAGAGCTGATCTCTCGACACATATAGACGCCGTTCTATACCACTTTGAACTACCGACGATATTGTTGAACAGATGTGAAAATTGCTTCGCTCCGTGTCACCCATCTGCCTGTGTGCTCTCTTAGATAGACGAAAACGTGCAACTAAGTAAGAGTTGTACGGATCGCAGTAGTCGTTTCCACGCAGTGCGATGCACTGCATGCGACAGCGTCCGCCGAATACCACTAAATTCGTACAACTTCACGACTTGGTTGGTTGTTCCGCAACCCAGCGATAAACTTCCAACGAGTGCTAGCGAGCCGCTCGCGTTGTAAATTACTGCTGACTGCATGCGCATGACTACGTATGTACATACATACCTAATGTCCGTTTGAATATGTACGAAAGACGAATGCAGCAGTGTAAGGGTCTGCGTCTGCGCGTATAGCGAGAGTTACAAGGGAAGGCAAAACAGCTGAGAATCAGATTACACAGACACGGCAAGGACGTCCTTTTGGACGAGTCGATGGTTTATCTGCGCTGAAAGTCGCCGCGAAAATGGCCGTCGGGAAGTGTGTTATACAATCGGTCTGGTTGCTCGCCGTCATCGCCAATTACTCCTTTGGTGAGGCCTCGTTAGAGCCTTCTCCTAACCTCGCCACATCATCGAAGTTAATTACTGACATAAATGGAACCCATATCCCATCGACGCCCGATGGGAGAGGAAGCAGAAGCGAACCGATGGGGGTAAAGGGCACGAAGAAGAAGGCGGCCAAATCGAAATTTCGCTGCTACCTTTATCACAGTCAATCCTGCGCCGCTTCTCATGGTGAGTCGGCGAGCAGAGCGTTTGGAAGCCACCCAATTGGTATTCGTCCAAATATACAATGATACGCCTAGGCGAAGGGGTGACGATCGACGGGGACTGCCATCTCAACTGGTGCATCAGCGCCTACGAGCCGGAAACCAACGAGACGCATCAGATGTGCGCCGAGCAGCTCTTCACGCCAAGTCGGACGACGTTCTCCATCTACGATCGTGTCTTTGCAGTGCACACGACAAATGTACCACACCCTATTCACTTCTACCCTTCGATTCAGTCATCTGCGGTGGCGACCCCGAAGCGATTCCCGACAGCCAGTGCGACATGGAGATGGGGTTCTTTGTCTGCTGCTGCGCCACGCCTCTCTGCAACTCCATAGACGTTCGAGCGAAGTACTTTCACTACTCTCCGTCACGCGGCACCCGGGAATCTTGCACCCTCTTGACAGCATTTCTTCCGCTGCTTCTGCAGTTCTTTGCAGCAATTTCGAGAAGTTACGCGATTCCCAGAACTTGATTGAGGGGTGTGCGGAAAGTGACTTGGTGGTGTGCTGTTGTTGTTCACTCATATGTACGCACTGTACATACGATGGAACGGTGGCACCCTTGTACCCTGCAATTCCGGTTTCCATGTGCGCGATTTGTCGGCTTTTTGCCGGTTGGCGGCTTGACGCATTTTCGAGCGAAGACAAACGACCCCTTTGCCGGAAACCAACCATTATCCATGACTCTCCCTGTTGGTTGGTCGTCGCTGCTGTTGCGACTGCCTTATTTATCCGCGACGACGGGTTCGTTCGGCCGCGCGGAGGAGGAGGAGGCGCCGATCGTAAAGTCGGCAGGATTGACGCTCGGATTTCGTCGAGGGCCCACGTGAGGAGAGATTTTCTCGAAGAGGCACTGAATGCCACAGACAGCCACAGTGGTTCGGGTCTTCCTCCCGTCGAGGGACTAAAGCGGTTGCCGCCACCCAAATTTGCGCTTGAGTGACGCGTGACAAGCCGAGTTAGTTTCCCTCTTTCTTGCCGTCGTCGTCAAACGCGTGCGGTGCGAGCGCTAAGAGAATCTCAGCGACTTGAGTCTTCCACTGTTTACCCGTGAAAAGCCGGCGTTTAGTTTTGCTTTCGAAGCTAGGCCGCTCGGCTTGAAGGCGTCTAGGTAACTAGTTGTGCCTGTGAGTTCGCTCTGGGTGCCTAACCGAGAACGGAGGACACTCAAGTCAAGTAAGTGGAGCTAGATATGTATGCGTTGTGCAGTTTCGCGGCACTTGCGCCGGTGATTCTGAGAAGGGCTGTCCAACGCGCGAGTGGCGCTGCCGCAGCTCGCACACACAATTGAGTTGAAAGAGACCCGTTCCTCTGCTAGAACTCGCTTTGCGGTAATCAGCGGTAGCTGAGCACTTTTTCAAGGACCATCGTAAATCCGACGCCAAGGCTGTACGTACGATTCTGTTTTCGCATGCACTGGCGCGTCGCGTATGTAATTATGTAGTCGTTCTAGAAGACCAATGTACAATCTGCGCGCGCTAGATCTCAAAGCTGCTGGTGGCGCAACGTCGCTACACCTGTTTGATTCAAAAATATTGTCTACAGTATCCCGAGGTCAAGTCGCTCTACTGTAGAGCGGGATTTCAAAATTTTGATTTAGCATTCTGAAGAAGCGCAATTTGGCACAAGCTTGGAGTCTTGATATTGGAGCTGTTCGATGGATGGCGCGCGAAGCGTGAGCGCTCGCTGCGTCCGGAAGATGGCGGCCGTGGACTACGACTTGGAGGAGAGCGACGGAGGAGCGGCAGCCTGCGTGGGCAGTGCCGAACGCCAATTTCTGATGGACGAGCTCTTCGGCTTCTCGTCGTCGTCTACTAACCGGGCTCTTTCAACGGGCGATTTGTGCTCCCCCTTCGGCGGCGCTGCTGGCGGCTCTCCGATTGTGGGCTCGGCCCTTTCGGCCGCCGCCGTCGCCGTCTGTTCTCCGGCCGCGCTCGCCTGCCACACCAGTGAGTTTCGAGCGAGTTTGAGAACTTTTTGGACTGCGTTTGATCGTGATGAACGCTCTGCTTGCGCCGCAACAAATGACCGGCTGGCGCCGGCGCGCCGTCCCACAGGAAGGAAGGTCGCAGGGCGGAAGCGCCGTCTGAGTTGGAAAAGCGGGGAGGACGGGGTAGACAGAAACGGCTTGCCGTTGTCGAATGGGGTTCTGGCCAATTAGGCCGCATTATTCTGATGGACCAAGTGACGGACGGCGCTGTCTGGTGCTCTTTCGAGTGGGGGGGGGGGGGGGGGGAGGAGGGTGCCGTTTGCCTCATGGTAGGATAAAGAAGCCATGTTTAACGAGTGTCTCCTTCCTTCCTGTCGTGAGCGGCCGGAGAAAAGATAGCGGGGCCATCATAAGGGTCGGAGTGGTGGGTGGGCGGGAGGAACCGTTCGCTTCGCCTGCGATTGAGTGACGGCCATTTAGATCAGTCGTCGTTGGGCTGCCCGCGGTTTGACTTCGCTCGCTTTGGTGCAATTTCTGTGTGGGCGTTCGAACGTTTACGTCCGAGGGCAGGGAAGATGTTGAAGTCGATGGCCAGAAACTGATTTGTCTTTCTCACAATCTCTAACTTTGGAGTGCGTCTGCGTGCACTGCACTTTCTCCAGTCGGCCTCTGATGGAGCGCCACCCGCCGTCCGTTGGCGAAGGTTCGTCTGTCTACATTGGTTGTTGCTTGCCTGCTGTTGCATGTTTGATTGGCACCAAGCACAACGAATTTGAAACAGCACAATCGGAGAGCGTCGGCCTGTGCGACTGACTGCTCTGTTTGGCGGCGTGTTGTTTGTGCAGTTTGCGCCGAGCGAAGAGAATAGAGCAAATACGTAAGCGGGCCGAACTGCGCCAGCGCCTCCCTCTGAGTCAGCGCTCATCGCCGTCGTCGTCGTCGTCGCGCGCGTACTACGCAAGGCGCATAGCGACGACAGGCAATTCGATGGTGCGTCGTTGCCGGCCGCTCGCTGGCGGCGCAGCTGCAGCACACGCTGTCTTCCTTGCGCATTGCTGTCTGTCTTCGTCGCGGCTCTAGCGCCCTATCTGCTGTCCGTTGTCTCTCGAGCGTGCGAACCTGCCTTCTCAATCGTCGTCTCGCCGACTTGCCGGCTGACGACGCGAAGGACCGGTCAGCCAGCCTTCAGGCCGGCGCCGCTAGTCCACAAGTTTTTCGCGCGTTACGAAATGGGATGTCTGCCCCGCTAGGGATCTATCGCTGGTAGTCTGCGCGCCGCTAGCACAACTATAGAGAGGGTTAGCTAGCGGCCGATACATAACTGCTCTCGTAGCTGTGTTTATGGAATTGACCCTGGGCGCACATGTGCCGCTTTGCCATGGTTGTGTGTAGCTAGTGCAAAGATCAAGCGCTCTTGCTTCCAGACTTCGCTGGAGCTACAAAAGAGGAAGCAACTGGCGCAACTGGAGAAGAGGAGCAGCCATCGACTGCCAAGGACCAAGTCGGCGCGGAAGAAGTAACTTCCGATGAGGGAGGACGACTGGACATGAAGTACAGAAGCGGCCGCGACCGGGAGAACAACAACGTGGACGGCGACAGGGCGTCCAAAGGTGCTTAGCGAGTGCTCGGTAGTTTGCTGCTGCTGCTGACAGGCGGCTGGAGCTGAGAAGACGAAGTGGATCGCGCTCCCTCACCGTGCGTGCAGGGCGTCGCTTAATCGTTTTGACGTCTGGCCGCGAGTTCAGTCGGCGGGCGAAACAGGATTAGAGCGATTCTTCGCGCATTTGCAGTCGTCGTCTTGCTGCGTACTGAGCTACGCCTTCCGCTGGGTGGTACCGACATGGAAGTTCCTTCGTCCCGCTCGACTAGCTTTGTCGTGTCGTCGTCTCTTTCGTCCCGATTGGTGCAAGTTCAACTTGCTTGACAGTCCGGCGGCTGTCGCATAATCGCCGCTTTCCTGGGACGATCAATCACACTGACAGCCCTATTAGAATCTGGAGCGGTCGTTTTCGCCTACCCCTTTCCGTTCGCTGAACGCGAAACAACGGACAAGCGTCTTCCGGGGGCCGGCATTTCTTCTGGGAATAGGGTCGGGCCATATTGGCGATTGTTCTAAATTCGGCTCCCCTCTCGCTCCGTCTTATCGTTGTTTACTCGCGTTCTCCCTGCCCTAGGGCCGCCTCAGGGCAGATTCCGTGTCAGTGTGGTGAGTGTCCCTTCGACCATAGTGAGTGAGGTGGCGGATGACGTGGGAACGCTCGAAGGAGCGGAACCTCCGCGCGTGAAACCGAACGAACAGAATGGAGCCGTTTGTAAAGCCTTTGGTGAGGAGGGCGCGGCCGCCAATAAAGTGGGCGCGAAACAAGCGGCGCGCCGAAGGAGAAATATTTGTCCCTAATGGCTCGGTTGCGTCGCTCGGCTCTCGAGTGCGCGGCGCACAATCAGGGGGTCGAACGCTGATGCGAATGTAGGCCCGGGCGGCCGATTCCTTCAGCCGCCCCAAAGTGCCCGTCTGTGGCGCCCTGCCGTCTTGATAACCGGCAGATGCCAAAACGGCTGCCCCCAGACGAGTAAGAGAGCGGCGTCGAGTTGGTTCCTTCTTCTGGCGGCCGAAGGAAGAAGGAACGTTCATCCGTGTTCGCCACATCAGCTTCGGCTGAGTCGCCAATTTGTCGCATGCTTTGCTGGCTTGGACGAGAATGAACGGCGCTGTCAAGCCAGGCCGCGTGTTTTGCTTTTCTGCGATGGCCGAGTAAGTAGCCAGCGCCACGGCTCTTCTCAACGAGCTCTCTCGCGCCGCGGCGGGCGATAAGTGCGTAAAAAGCGACGACGCCGGGCGAAAAAGGAGACAGAGGCGGGGGCGCCGAAATGGCCGCGCCTGGCATGTGCTTCCGCGCCCTGCTTCGCCGTGTCTCCAGTCGGGGGCCGACATTAGGGACTGTTAGAGGAAATCGGCCAGCTTTCTTTCAACGACCAGTCCTGCTCCTTGTTATGAAAATGGCCGCGCCGCGTCGCTCCTTTGACAATGTTTGTTGGGCCTTTGTTTGCGCTTCTTCCCCTTCTCCTGTCGAAGCTTCGGCCGGCACTTTGAACTGAGCCACTCTGCCCATCTACTGAAGTAGAAATCGAACCGCACTGTGAGCTATCGGTGCTCTCTACCACCCCCCCCGCCCTCCCCCCCCCCCCCCCCCCAACTCGCCCCCATCCCAGTTTCCTGGAGGTTTCCTCATGGGCATAGTTGACGTGCCGTGTCGTTCGACGATGTCGGCTCGACTCGCTCGGCCGATCTTCCTTAGACCGCGAGCCGGCTGGCTGTTTGCGCCCGACGCCAACAAAGGTGGCACCACCGTCGGTCCGACGCTGCTCTCCGCGGCGCGAACAATGGTCACCTCCTGGCCTGTAGCAGCGCCGCGCGCGCTCTGCCCTGCCATTTCTGCGGAGGAATGAAATGAAACTTCACTCTGTGGGCTTCTAGTGTCGGTTGCTGGAAGAAGGCGCTGCCGCCGCCACCTTCGTAATGCGCGTCCTCGGCTACGACTTCAACACGAGCGAGTCGGTTCGCCTAGTCCGTCCCGCCGACCTCTGCATCGACGACGTGGCCGTGGTGCGGCGCAACAGCTCGCGCAGTCTACCCTCCTTCCTCAACAACTACTACAACTCCATCGGAAGATACCTCGGCAAGAGAGGCTCGGCCGTTAGTGCCGCCTCGACCTCCAGTGGCGATTCCTTTGGCATCGAGATAGATGATGCCTCCTCTTGCAAACTGACCGCCCCTCGCCCCCTGCGCTACAGTGCGAAGGGCCGTCGACATAGCGAGCACGGTCCCTGATCCGCTGTGCATTCATGGTGTAACGTGCTAATTGCACATACCATTGTCACTTCTCTGTTCAGGGCCCCTGAGTCCTCCGCTGGTCGAGCGCTGCGTGGTGGTGGCTCGCGACGACGGCGACGGCTTCGGCCTCCGGCTGTCGGGCGAGAATCCCGTGTCGGTGCTCAGCCTCGTGCCAGGTGCGAACTGCGGCGATGTGGAGGTCTATACGTTTTTATTGGGGCTTCGAAATACAACCGCTCTTCCTTCAGACGGTCCGGCGGCGAGGGCGGGCGTGAGGAAGGGCGACCGGATCGTGCGGGTCAACGGTGTGCCCATTGTCGGCTCCATGGACCACATGGACGTGATTCAGATGGTCACGAGCGGTGAGCCGATTGACTGCCGACCGGCTGGATTGAATGATTTCTGGTGCTGCCGCTGGCTCGGGTTCTTTGTCACGAAGCCGCGCGCGGGCGCCTCCCCTTCCTTTATTGGATCCGGATTGATCTCTGGATTAGTGTCGGCGCGCCGTCGTCGCTTTGTTGTCGTCGCTGGGCGCTATTTGATTGTCGGCGCTTCCGCTCACCCATCTGTCAGTCAGCCAACGAGCGAATTCGTCCCGGGTAGACGTGGAGGTAGCCAGTCGATCGCCGAAAAAACTGGCGAACGCCCCAGGCTCCCAGTTCAGCGACCCAGCCAGTCAGTCGGCGGGTTGAGTAGTGCATTGTGCGCGCGCAGTGGCCGCCGCCTCCCCTGGTACGGTTTTTGGGCGCTGCGCGTGGGAAAATTGGCTCGGCGCGCCCGCGTGAACGAGCCTAAATTGTCGTCATCTCTCGCGTCCGGCGGCGACGCCGGCGGCCAAACGTGGGCCCGCCTCTGTCGAGAAAAGGCACCCCCTCTCTCGCACAGCGCACGTACCCTGCGTTTTGCGTTTTCTGGCGCAGAGAGCCCGCCCACCAGATTCGTCGCAGCGCAGACGAATGGTGTCGTCCGTCGTGTCTCTCCCTCTTCTCTCGCTAGAGGGCAGAGTCGTCGTCGTTTGAAATCTTGGGGATTACTCATCGTCTCGGTGACACTGTGACTCGCTCTTGCCGGCCTTGTCCAGACGGCAGAGGTGCGCTAATGAAGGAATATAAGGGGCGAGCGCCCGTAATCGGCGCGGTGGCTGCGTCTGCGCCGCTGGAAACCGGCCCTGCTGCTGCAGGTAGTCGGCTGACTGGGGCTAGAGCTGTGAAAGGCTGTCTGTCGGCTGATGCACGATTGATGAGCGCTTCCTCGTTACGTCCCTATACTGGCCTACTTTCCTCTCACGTATGCTGCAGGGGGTCCCCAAGTGGTCTTCCACCTCCGGGGCGCGCCCTTGGACTTCGCGTCGCCCCGCTTCCGGCCCGGCGCTTTCGAGGACGACGCCGCCGCCGACTCCGAATCGTCACCCACTGCTGCCTCGGAGTCGGTGGGCGAGAAGCGGCGGCCGGCCAGCGCCATCGACTCGCTGCTGCCCTTCGGCCTGCCCAAGAAGCTCCACCATCAGCAGACGTCGCCCATCAGCGGCGCCTCTTTCTCCGGCCAACACCACCACTACCCCCTGCCTCCACATCTCGAGGCCAAGATACGCATCACGGAGCCGGTGCCGCTGACGGTGCGTGCGCTAGTTGCATAGGGGAGTGGCTAGGGGATTGAATTGCGGGCGGTAGATACTGTAGTTCCTGCTTCTTTAGTCACCCAACCACCAGCTGACAGAGGTGAGACAGATGTAGCGTTTGGGTGTATCAATGTACAGGTGTTGTAGTCGTGAACAGTGGTGGTGTAGGCCTAGTCACAGCTTTGTGTGTCGCGCGCAAAGGTACATCTTACTCACCCCACCCCACCCTACATATGTGTCTGCTCAGGAGGAGAAGCAGGCTGAATGGAAGCAGCGACGGATTATGATCATCACCCAGATGCTGGAGGAGGAGCGCCGCAATCTCCAGGTGAGGACAGAGCTGGGGCTATTGTAGTTGCATTGCAGAGTTAGATACCAAGACGAACTGCGTATCTACAATTTGGGCAGAGGGTCACACCCCCAGCCCCTTCCCCTCCCCCTCCCCCAACCCCACCCGCCACTCCCGGGTAGCATGAGAAGCGAAGCGTCTCTCGTAGTAGCTCCGCTCCTTGGCTCATTGGCTCCTGATTGGCGCACTGTTACCAGCGCCCATTGGGGACCCTACGCTGGGGTTTTTGGGCGAGCGAGATTGACGAGCGGAGCGGCGCCAGATTGAGCTAACTGGTGGGGGGGGGGCGGGGTGAGAGCGTAGGAGGAGCAAGCTCGCGCATATTTTCTGCACCCCCTCCAGTCCCCCTGTTAGGGTACGCACGCGCGATTGGAAGGCGTGACACATATTGATGGGCGGGTTGTGCGCGGCCAATTTAGCGCTTCGCCTGGTTCCCCCTTCCTTCCAGCCAAGCCGACCCGCCGCCAGCTGCGCACTGGCGCCCCTTTTGGGGTTATGTAAGAAGCCGTGAGAGATGGCCCTTCTTCTTCTGACCGCTCTGCGCTCGCGCGCGGCCTATTAGCGGTCATTTATCTCTCCTCTAGCTAGAGAGCGCTTTCCGGCGCCGAGAGCCGTTGACCTTCTCGTTTTGCGCTTGCACCGTGTGGTGCGTACTCGGTCGCTTCCACTCCTTCAGGAGCTGCTGAAGGAGTCCTCTCGCGGGGCGGGCGGCCAGGAGGCCCTTCGTCTCGAAAAGGCCATAGCACAGTCGGAGAAGCGCATCGCCAACTTCGAGGCGCAGCTGCAGACGGTCGAGAGCGCCGTCTCCTCGCCGCCCGACAGCAGCAGCAGCGCCACCGCCTCCAGCTCGGGCGGCGCACCCTCGCCCAGGCCGCCAGTGGTAACTGCACCGGCGACCGTTTCCAAAGAGCCGGTGTGCGACCGCCGTCTACCGAACTTCTGTGGGTACCAGCTTTGTGTGATCACACTACTGATTTTGTAGTCGTCGGCTGAGCTGACGGACGAGTCGCCCGTCGGCGCCGCTGGAAGGATGCCCTCCCACCTGACGCCCTCCTACGTGGACGCGAGAGACGCCGTCTCGCTCTCTGCGGGGTCGTCGGGATCCTCGTCTACACTGCGCGGATCACTGGCGTCGACTGTGACCGCGACCAGGAACGAATCTGAGCCCTCTGCTGACGTGCCCGCCTACACCTCTGCCGAGAATCTCAAGCCGAAAGGTTCCTATCGTCTCTGTAAACTGAAAGCCGTCGCTAGTTTCCGTTGCCGATTCCAGGAATGAGCTTCGTCCAGCCGCTCCAAGTGGACATTCTCCCAATGGAGGAGAGCAGCGACGACGAAGCGTCCGAAGCTGTGGCACCCGTAAGTGCGCACTACTGGTCGACGAGCGATGCGCTACAGTATCCTCACAATCTGGCGACTTCCTTCAGCTGGAGACGCAGGGGCCCTTCTCCAATCTAATTGATCTGAAGCACCGGCCGGCCCACCTCTCAGTCTTTCTCCACTTTCTCATCTGCAACTCCGACCCCTCTAGTCTGGTGGGTTGACTGTACTTACCGAGTACCACTTTCTTGTACATATATGTTTTGGCTCAGAGACACGGTGTGACAAGGGTGTCCTGTGGACATGTGCTCGTGTACTGTACCTGGCTGTACATATAAGTGCATGTACATACCTATTTTGTGTCGGGAGCTTGGTTGTTCGATGACTTGCTCGCCGTAATCATGGTTGGCGCGGCAGCGCCAAACCATAATATGTTCCATCTCGGCCGCGCGCGCCTTTTCCCATCATCACGATGTTTGTTTCTCGGGCTGTACCAAGCGGAATTGAATGAAATTTGGTACACTAAAGGACATTGTCATAGACAGATTAAATTCCAAATTTGGTGAAAATCGGTTCAGTGTAGCAAAAGTTACAGGCGGAAAAAGGATCGCGGCGCGTTTCTTGTCCCACGGGCGGGGGAGGGGGGTGAATTCTTCTCCTTCTTCTTCTTCTTCTTCTTCTTCTCCTCCAGATCACGCTCTAACGTCCATCAATGACGATCTCGTCGAGTCGCCTGCTATTCTTCCAAACCGTGGTTGCGCGCTATACAGTATAAGCCTCAAAGTGCCCCCCGCTCGTTCAGGAGGCCCTGCATACGTGTCCCAAAATTGTCCTACTCGTTTTGTACGTGCCTCAAAGTGCCCCCCGCTCGTTCAGGAGGCCCTGCATACGTGTCACAAAATTGTCCTACTCGTTTAGTGCGTGCCTCAAAGTGCCCCCCCGTTCGTTCAGGAGGCCCTGCATACGTGTCCCAAAATTGTCCTACTCGTTTTGTACGTGCCTCAAAGTGCCCCCCGCTCGTTCAGGAGGCCCTGCATACGTGTCACAAAATTGTCCTACTCGTTTAGTGCGTGCCTCAAAGTGCCCCCCCCCGCGCGTTCAGGCGGCCCTGCATACGTGTCCCAAAATTGTCCTACTCGTTTTGTACGTGCCTCAAAGTGCCCCCCGCTCGTTCAGGAGGCCCTGCATACGTGTCCCAAAATTGTCCTACTCGTTTTGTACGTGCCTCAAAGTGTCCCCGCTCGTTCAGGAGGCCCTGCATACGTGTCCCAAAATTGTCCTACTCGTTTTGTACGTGGCTCAAAGTGCCCCCCGCTCGTTCAGGAGGCCCTGCATACGTGTCACCCCAAAATTGTCCTACTCGTTTTGTACGTGCCTCAAAGTGCCCCCCGCTCGTTCAGGAGGCCCTGCATACGTGTCCCAAAATTGTCCTACTCGTTTTGTACGTGCCTCAAAGTGCCCCCCGCTCGTTCAGGAGGCCCTGCATACGTGTCCCAAAATTGTCCTACTCGTTTTGTACGTGCCTCAAAGTGCCCCCCGCTCGTTCAGGAGGCCCTGCATACGTGTCCCAAAATTGTCCTACTCGTTTTGTACGTGCCTCAAAGTGCCCCCCGCTCGTTCAGGAGGCCCTGCATACGTGTCCCAAAATTGTCCTACTCGTTTTGTACGTGCCTCAAAGTGTCCCCGCTCGTTCAGGAGGCCCTGCAAACACGTCCCAAAATTGTCCTACTCATTTTGTACGTGCCTCAAAGTGCCCCGTTCGTTCAGGAGGCCCTGCATACGTGTCCCAAAATTGTCCTACTCGTTTTGTACGTGCCTCAAAGTGCCCCCGTTCGTTCAGGAGGCCCTGCAAACGCGTCTCAAAATTGTCCTACTCATTTTGTACGTGCCTCAAAGTGCTCCCGCTCGTTCAGGAGGCCCTGCATACGTGTCCCAAAATTGTCCTACTCGTTTTGTACGTACCTCAAAGTGCCCCCGCTCGTTCAGGAGGCCCTGCATACGTGTCCCAAAATTGACCTACTCGTATTGAACGTGACACAAAGTGCCCCCTTCGTTCAGGAGGGCCTGCATATGTACGTGTCCCAAAATTGTCCTACTCTTTTTGTACGTGCCTCAAAGTGCCCCCGCTCGTTCAGGAGGCCCTGCAAACGTATCACAAAAATGCCCTATTCGTTTTGAGTGCCCCCGCTCGTTCAGGAGGAACTGCATACGTGATCCAAAATTGCCCTGCTCGTCCGGTACGTTACCCAAATGGGTCAAACTCGTACAAAAGCCTCTACAGTCGTGTCTCAAGGCGACTCGACGAGATCGTCATTGATGGACGTTAGAGCGTGACGTGAAGGAGAAGAAGAAGAAGACGGAAGAAGAATTCACCCCCCGCCGTTGGGACAAGAAACGCGCCACGATCCTTTTTTCGCCTGTAACTTTCGCTACACTTAACCGATTTTCACCAAATTTGGAATTTAATCTGTCTATGACAATGTCCTTTAGTGTACCAAATTTCATTCAATTCCGCTTGGTACAGCCCGAGAAACAAACATCGTGATGATGGGAAAAGGCGCGCGCGGCCGAGATGGAACATATTATGGTTTGGCGCTGCCGCGCCAACCATGATTTCATGTAAAATGCCTAAAGGCAGAAAGGAGAATATGTTCCAAGTATGAAGCATGTAAAAGTAAGAGTATTAAACGATATTCCTCTGGTGTAGCAAATGCGGCGCTTTGCGCCGCCCACCAATTTGTTAAAGAAAGAATAGTACCAGTATTGATTGAAAGAAAGCATTTTCGACTAAAATCATCCACACAAACTGCGCAAATGTCACAACGACACGCTAGGATGTGCCGAATATGTTACCGCGTGTCGTTGTGACCTTTGCGCAGTTTGTGTGGATGATTTTAGTCGAAAATGCTTTGTTTCAATCAATACTGGTACTATTCTTTCTTTAACAAATTGGTGGGCGGCGCAAAGCGCCGCATTTGCTACACCAGAGGAATATCGTTTAATACTCTTACTTTTACATGCTTCATACTTGGAACATATTCTCCTTTCTGCCTTTAGGCATTTTACATGAAATACTCTAACTTTTTGATTAGCGGAGCCAATCAACCCACGTTGCCGATGTAGGCCACCTTGAGACACGACTGTAGAGGCTTTTGTACGAGTTTGACCCATTTGGGTAACGTACCGGACGAGCAGGGCAATTTTGGATCACGTATGCAGTTCCTCCTGAACGAGCGGGGGCACTCAAAACGAATAGGGCATTTTTGTGATACGTTTGCAGGGCCTCCTGAACGAGCGGGGGCACTTTGAGGCACGTACAAAATGAGTAGGACAATTTTGGGACACGTACATATGCAGGGCCTCCTGAACGAACGGGGGCACTTTGAGGCACGTGCAAAACGAGTAGGACAATTTTGGGACACGTATGCAGGGCCTCCTGAACGAGCGGGGGCACTTTGAGGTACGTACAAAACGAGTAGGACAATTTTGGGACACGTATGCAGGGCCTCCTGAACGAGCGGGAGCACTTTGAGGCACGTACAAAATGAGTAGGACAATTTTGAGACGCGTTTGCAGGGCCTCCTGCTCGACCGCGGGCACTTTGAGGCACGTACAAAACGAGTAGGACAATTTTGGGACACGTATGCAGGGCCTCCTGAACGAACGGGGCACTTTGAGGCACGTACAAAATGAGTAGGACAATTTTGGGACGTGTTTGCAGGGCCTCCTGAACGAGCGGGGACACTTTGAGGCACGTACAAAACGAGTAGGACAATTTTGGGGGGACACGTATGCAGGGCCTCCTGAACGAGCGGGGGGCACTTTGAGGCACGTACAAAACGAGTAGGACAATTTTGGGACACGCATGCAGGGCCTCCTGAACGAGCGGGGGGCACTTTGAGGCACGTACAAAACGAGCAGGACAATTTTGGGACACGTATGCAGGGCCTCCTGAACGAGCGGGGGGCACTTTGAGGCACGTACAAAACGAGTAGAACAATTTTGGGAACACGACGCAGGGCCTCCTGAACGAGCGGGGGGCACTTTGAGGCACGTACAAAACGAGTAGGACAATTTTGGGGGGACACGTATGCAGGGCCTCCTGAACGCGCGGGGGGCACTTTGAGCCACGTACAAAACGAGTAGGACAATTTTGGGACACGTATGCAGGGCCTCCTGAACGAGCGGGGACACTTTGAGGCACGTACAAAACGAGTAGGACAATTTTGGGACACGTATCGCAGGGCCTCCTGAACGAGCGGGGGGCACTTTGAGGCACGTACAAAACGAGTAGGACAATTTTGGGACACGTATGCGGGGCCTCCTGAACGAGCGGGGGGGCACTTTGAGGCACGCACTAAACGAGTAGGACAATTTTGTGACACGTATGCAGGGCCTCCTGAACGAGCGGGGGGCACTTTGAGGCACGTACAAAACGAGTAGGACAATTTTGGGACACGTATGCAGGGCCTCCTGAACGAACGGGGGGGCACTTTGAGGCACGCACTAAACGAGTAGGACAATTTTGTGACACGTATGCAGGGCCTCCTGAACGAGCGGGGGGCACTTTGAGGCACGTACAAAACGAGTAGGACAATTTTGGGACACGTATGCAGGGCCTCCTGAACGAGCGGGGGGCACTTTGAGGCTTATACTGTATAGCGCGCAACCACGGTTTGGAAGAATAGCAGGCGACTCGACGAGATCGTCATTGATGGACGTTAGAGCGTGATCTGGAGGAGAAGAAGAAGAAGAAGAAGAGAGAGGAGAATTCACCCCCCTCCCCCGCCCGTGGGACAAGAAACGCGCCGCGATCCTTTTTCCGCCTGTAACTTTTGCTACACTGAACCGATTTTCACCAAATTTGGAATTTAATCTGTCTATGACAATGTCCTTTAGTGTACCAAATTTCATTCAATTCCGCTTGGTACAGCCCGAGAAACAAACATCGTGATGATGGGAAAAGGCGCGCGCGGCCGAGATGGAACATATTATGGTTTGGCGCTGCCGCGCCAACCATGATTACGGCGAGCAAGTCATCGAACAACCAAGCTCCCGACACAAAATAGGTATGTACATGCACTTATATGTACAGCCAGGTACAGTACACGAGCACATGTCCACAGGACACCCTTGTTACACCGTGTCTCTGAGCCAAAACATATATGTACAAGAAAGTGGTACTCGGTAAGTACAGTCAACCCACCAGACTAGAGGGGTCGGAGTTGCAGATGAGAAAGTGGAGAAAGACTGAGAGGTGGGCCCGCCGGTGCTTCAGATCAATTAGATTGGAGAAGGGCCCCTGCGTCTCAGCTGAAGGAAGTCGCCAGATTGTGAGGATACTAGCGCATCGCTCGTCGACCAGTAGTGCGCACTTACGGGTGCCACAGCTTCGGACGCTTCGTCGTCGCTGCTCTCTTCCATTGGGAGAATGTCCACTGGGAAGCGGCCTGGACGAAGCTCATTCCTGGAATCGGCAACTCAAAACTAGCGACGGCTTTCAGTTTACAGAGACGATAGGAACCTTTCGGGTTGAGATTCTCGGCAGAGGTGTAGGCGGGCACGTCAGCAGAGGGCTCAGATTCGTTCCCTGGTCGCGGTCACAGTCGACGCCAGTGATCCGCGCAGTGTAGACGAGGATCCCGACGACCCCGCAGAGAGCGAGACGGTGTCTCTCGCGTCCACGTAGGAGGGCGTCAGGTGGGAGGGCATCCTTCCAGCCGGCGCCGACAGGCGACTCGTCCGTCAGCTCAGCCGACGACTACAAAATCAGTAGTGTGATCACACAAAGCTGGTACCCACAGAAGTTCGGTAGACGGCTGTCGCACACCGGCTCCTTGGAAACGGTCGCCGGTGCAGTTACCACTGGCGGCCTGGGCGAGGGTGCGCCGCCCGAGCTGGAGGCGGTGGCGCTGCTGCTGCTGTCGGGCGGCGAGGAGACGGCGCTCTCGACCGTCTGCAGCTGCGCCTCGAAGTTGGCGATGCGCTTCTCCTACTGTGCTATGGCCTTTTCGAGACCGAAGGGCCTCCTGGCCGCCCGCCCGGCGAGAGGACTCCTTCAGCAGCTCCTGAAGGAGTGGGAAGCGACCGAGTACGCACCACACGGTGGCTAAAGCGCAAAACGAGAAGGTCAACGGCTCTCGGCGCCGGAAAGCGCTCTCTAGCTAGAGGAGAGATAAATGACCGCTAATAGGCCGCGCGCGAGCGCAGAGCGGTCAGAAGAAGAAGGGCCATCTCTCACGGCTTCCTACATAACCCCAAAAGGGGCGCCAGTGAGCAGCTGGCGGCGGGTCGGCTTGGCTGGAAGGAGGGGGGAACCAGGCGAAGCGCTAAATTTGCCGCGCACAACCCGCCCATCAATATGTGTCACGCCTTCCAATCGCGCGTGCGTACCCTAACAGGGGGACTGGAGGGGGTGCAGAAAATATGCGCGAGCTTGCTCCTCCTACGCTCTCACCCCGCCCCCCCCCCCACCAGTTAGCTCAATCTGGCGCCGCTCCGCTCGTCAATCTTGCTCGCCCAAAAACCCCAGCGTAGGGTCCCCGATGGGGTGCTGGTAACAGTGCGCCAATCAGGAGCCAATGAGCCAAGGAGCGGAGCTACTACGAGAGACGCTTCAGCAATACGTAACTGAATGAGTAAATACATAAGACATGTATTGCTACATTGTGGTAGTCCAATTTTACTCTGGAACACATGCTGTGTTAGCTCAGCAAATCGGGGCAGACTGTAAGGGTATACAACACTCAACAAAGTCCCTAAAGCTAACACACATGGTGTAGTTTCGCCCCTCCAGCCAGTTTGCCAACAGCTTTTCGACATTTCCAGTGATGCTTTGCATGTGGAAGTGACTCATGTCAACTTTCGGTGACAAACACTTGCTTCCGAACCCAGCTAAAATAGGTTCAGTAGTGTAGCAGCACCTCAGTTGGTAGAACAGGTTTTCTAGATTAATTCTTTGTTTTAGCATTGTCATGAAAATGATTTGTGTTGCGATAGTAGATGTATTCGACATGGTATAAAATGTGCGAGGCGATCTAAATTTCTTGCTATTACTGCTTCACTTACTTCCATTATAGGCATTGTTTAAGTTTGCCAACTTGATGTAGAAGTTAATGTGAGATTCCACCAAATCGGCTGTAGGTAATTGACTATTTCTAAATGTTTGATAAAATGTACTTTTCTCGCTCTGAACCCCCCCCCCCCCCCCCCCCCAGTCAGAAATAATTGTTGCCATAGGCTATTTTTGAATTACGAATTTTGTGGCTGTTTGCAACAGCCACGCTTTCGACTTTGCAGTTTTGCACTGTGTCTACATTGTTGCATCCAGGGGCCTATTTTACTACCGCGCAGCACGCAGCACAGCAAACTCTGTTTTGTCAATAACTTCAGAAGGGGTTCGAATCTGTCCGCAGCAGCTCTGTTAGATGATTCAGCATTAGAAGGCCCACCTACCCATGCAAAATTATATCAGGAGACTATTTTGACATGCGTAAAATTTGAAAAATGCGCCAAAATATCGATTTTTCAGTTTTGCGTTCTAAGGTGGCTGAAGAAGTGTCCCCGAATCAGAAATTAACTCACACATTCTTTGGGAATGCACATTGTACACCGTTTGAAAATGTTGCTGCGTGCAGCTTCAAAATTACTCTGCGAGTTATTGGCAAAACACAGTTTGCTGTGCTGTGTGCTGCGCGTTAGTAAAATAGGCCCCAGTCATTCCAAGCAGACATCGAACAACCATTCTTGTCACTAGGTACTACTATCTGCTTACCAGGCAGCATTTGAACAGAGCTGCACTTCTTTTTGTCACCGGTCGTTGGATGCACTCTCCAAGTTCTGGTAATGACCTATGTATTAGCACCAAAGTCCAGTTTTGAAAAGTTTTGACTGTACATACAGTAGGTACAATAATTATGTAGCATTGTAATCTTTTTATCAGAGTGTAACAACACCTTGCGTTTTCTGCTCTGGTGTGACCAAACATTTAAATGGGGATCTGATTCGGACATTGAAGTGCAATTCTCGTTGCGTACTGTTTACATTGTACACAGTATATTGGAGCGGTGAAAAATTGCTTGCCTCAGAGGAGCCCGTGAAGTATGTGTTTCTGTAGCAGTGCGCCTCGCAATTTCCCTAAAATGTTTCCATACCCATGGGCACTGGCAACATGACATCAATATGAAGATTCTTCTACCCTGAGGAAACCGTGGCAAAGATGGGAAAGCAATATTTGACTAGGCATGTTACGCTGTTGTTGGCAAACCTATTTTGTGCCTTTGATGACTATCAGATTATTCTCAAACTAGAATGGTCGAATGGCAAAATTTGTAAAGGGTATAGTGGAGTGGGCGGGTTCCAACATATCGATTTATGAGATACTCCAAACTGCAAGATTAAACACAGCTAAAACTGGGTGACATCCAACTCGCCTGACAGTTGAATTCGGCGCAATCTATGTCTGTAGACCCGCCAGTGCATGCTGTCAAGTCGTCGCAGGAACACTTGTGGCCGTTCTCTGACACCACTGTGCAACTTGATGCTGTTTCATAGGTGTTGCACGCCTTTACTTTAATCCGATCACTGGAGGTTGAATAGAAGTAGTGCAGCGTGACACAGTCTTTGAGGTGGTCTAAAAAGCAGTGGAAATCAATTTATGCAGGTGTCAGGTTTAGCGCATCAGTGCCAGAAAACTTGGTATTATGTATGGACTCTATGGACCACTTGCTTATCACATTTTCTTGGGCCAACTTCAAGTGTTACTACTGTTGGTCAGGCTCAGGAATAGCAAATTCTGTCTTCAGTTTTGCAATTGACACTTTATAAGTGCTATGTTTCTGACTCGCTCTCTCATTTAGTTCGGCAGTTGTATATCAACATCTATCGTACGTGCACTATATGTTATTGTTATTACCCTTCTTGTCACAACTTAAAGTCACACCTTTGTCGATGATGACTTCTTCCAGCCAACCCGGAACTGTCCTATTCTTGTCTTCATCATACATAAACCACTTGTTCTTACGACAGATAACTCGCATTTTCTTAACTGGAGCGGTGTACTTGGGCTTCCTGTAATTAAGTGCATAGCAAAAGGTTTTTTTAATGGGAGGAAGAGGAAACCTGCGAGCTGGTCTCATAATAACAGAAATTCAGACACTGACCTTGATTTCATGTGAACGAGGAATGAGTCTAGGAGGCAGAAACTTGGTATCAGATGTGCTGGCACTTTGGCTACCTTATGTATCTTCAATTATTACTATTGTAAATGTAGCTTAGCTTCCTATGCCTAGAAGTGGATGGGTTTAGACTTTCGAAACACCCAGTAGGTCACTAGTCCTATGTACAACTGACGAAAACATGGTGTTGCCATGGACTCCTATGAGCCGTTTGCCTTTGTCGTCATGGAAGAGGAAGGCGCCGCCTGGCTCGTCTTCCTCAAACCTGCTTGGGAGAACCATGGGCAGTAAAGTCAACTACGATTGCCTATTTGCAGCCAATGAATTACAGTCGCTCGCAAATGAATATTAGCACAGATGTTGATAAACAAATAGACGATGACAAACAAATCACTTCTGCAACTTGGCTTTGCGCAATCCTAGAGGTTGGCATGGCCTAATAGAAAGACTGATAGACTCGCACATTTAACATAATGCCATCCTAACCTACATACTCATGGCAAATAGACAGTCGCTTTGTAATTTGATTTGATTGCGTCACAATTGTTAAGTGCCAGATTCAACTACCAAGGTTACCATTGATATCTGTTGCCAGGCTTTTTCTCGCGACCCCTGTCTCCAACGAAAATGAATATCACTTCATAAAAACTGTGCTTTAGGGGGAGGCATTTGTCTTCCAAGTCATCTGAATGGAGTCGCATGAAGGTGCGTTATCTTTTCAGTGGGTATCTTAATATGCACTTGTTGCTCCGCAGGTTGGAGTGTCATAAGTAGGGGGGGGGGGGGGATGAGCATTTCAAAAACGAAACCAATCTAATATAATATAATATATAGTCCACAGCATACCTCATGTGGTACCTTAAATAGTCTTAGCGAATTTTTTTGGTTACTTTCACCGATCTCAATCATTACTGCATTGTTTTCCTTTCGAGTTGAATTGTGTTGCTTATTATCGCCCTTCCCACCTTGCCCCTCCTCCCCGGTAACCCACATCTCTCTCCAGCAAAGTTGTCAGCTGCCCCCCGCCCCCCCCCCCCCCCCATACGTGTAAGCGCTAACCGGCCAGGAGGGACTGGTGGTAGGTATAGGACCCCTCTGGGGGGGGGGGGGGCTTTGGCCCGTGGGGGGGGGTCAAATTGCAAAAAAATTTTGCCAAAAAAGTATTAAAAAGTGAGAAAACTTTGCAAAAATAGGCCAAAAGTGCCAAAAAACGCTTAATTTTAATCAAAAACGTCCAAAATAAGGCGCCGCAGGCGAAAATTTTGCTATTTTCAAGCGCCGCAGGCAAAAATGTTGAAATTCTGAATAGTAGATACAGTACAGTTCTTTCGCCTGTAATTTGGTAGTAAGAGTACAGTACAGCAAATACCACCTGTCGGAGAACCTAATTAATACAGTTCAGAATATATACGCCTCATTGCATTGCTGATTCTGTTGCAAACATCAGTTTGCACAGCCATTCCATACATAATTTGTTCATACATTTTTTGTTACTGCAAAATAAATAGGTTGCGCAGAACTTAGAACTTACAAGTCATTATGTCAATCGAGCTACACATTTGGTTGCCTTCCGCTCCCAAGCCCTTTGGACGCTCCCATTTCTTAGTGAAAACCTGTAACTGATTGGTATCTACATATATTAGATATTTTAATGCCCAAAACTGTCGCTAAATCTACACTTGTGGTAAGCTGTAGTACACAGAGAGGAACAAGCGACACCTATCTATAGCTGTTCAAAGCATGTATCAAACATATATTTAGTAGGCAATTCTCTACACTAATCTCGCGCTGTCTGTCAGTCTGTCTGTCTGTCTGTCTTTGAACACGATATCTATCGACCGCGGCCGCGGATCTCGACGATCTATGGCTTAAAAGAACCGCATTCCTCCAAGGACCAAAACGTCCTATTTTGGTGTTCGGCCGCTGCCTAAATTCGGTCGAAATTTTGAAAAATATCGTCTATCCAATCACCGTGCGTCGCGCGCGCGCATCGGACCAATGAGTGCGCGTCGCGCGAGCGAACGCCTCTGACGTAAAGACTATTGATTATGTGCTGCTATAGGGGAGGATCGACGCTCTTCACTCTACAATCAGCGGGCCCTGCCGCGGTGAAGTAAAGCCGCGCGTTTGCGCAATCTACACTGCGAGCAGCGATAGACAGTCCGCGACCAGTGCAACCTGCGTACAGTGCACAGTCTACATTCAGAACCGCCATACACAATCCGCGGCGACGGCCAGTGTTGCCTGCGTATAGTGCTGAATCCGATAAGTTTGAGGCAGAGGTTCAGCATCAAGTGAGACAACATCTATATTACTAAGCGGCCTAGAGTCTGTCCGTCTGTTTGTTTGTTTGTTTGTTTGTGGATCTGTGTGCGCCATAACTCTAGCCACAGTTGACGGATCGCGATGGGCGATGGCTTAAACTGACCGTCCTGGCCTGCAGTTGTGCATGAAGGTTTGTTGACTTAAGTCGATGTCTAAATTCCAAAATATTTCGAAAATATCGACTGCGCCAGTACATTCTGAGCACAGAAGGCACCACGCGCTGTGATTGGCGTTTGATTTCGCGCCAAAAGCGCTTTACAGTGTCACTATTCATGACAGAGTTGTTGTTGTGGGACTCCAAAGTGTATTCGCAGGCACTGCGTGCACTGGCAGGGGCGCAGTATCAAACTGCTTTGGAGCAATGTCAAATGTCTTTAGATCTAACTGAAATCTCCTACGGGCTAAACCCAAATGTCCACGTGCTAAACCCAAGAGTCTACTGTGTATTTACAGGCACGGGAGCTGGTGAGAGCCTAATTGTAGGCACTGGCAGGGGCACAGTGTCAAATGGCTTGAAATCTATCTGTAATGTCCTGTTGGCTATACCCAAATGACTACGGGCTAAACCCAAGTGTCTACTGTGTATTTGCAGGCACGGGAGCTGGTGCAAGCCTAATTGTAGGCACTGGCAGGGGCACAGTGTCAAGTCAAATGGCTTGAAATCTATCTGCAATGTCCTATTGGCTATACCCAAATGTCTACGGGCTAAACCCAAGTGACTACTGTGTATTTGCAGGCATGGGAGCCAGTGCGATCCTAAATGCAGGTACTGGCAGGGGCACAGGGTCGAATGACTTGAGACATAACTGTAATGTTCTGCAGTGTGCTGAATCCAATGATTGCGTTATCTCCTTCATGCTCTGCAGATTACCCATGGGCTATTGACCATAGAGATTCTCCTACGGGCTAAAGGCTCTAGTCTACATTACTATGCCAGCTAGGTATTTTGTCCGTCCGTCCGTCTGAGTACGCTTGCCTTCCTAGCACTTCGCCACGCGACGCTTCAGCATGCGCTTGCCTCGCTAGCACTTCGCCACGCCAAGCTTCAGCACGCACGCGCTAGGAAGCCAGCAGGACGCCAGCGGCGTCCCGCAGAGAAGCTCGCTCGCTTCGATCGATCGGCCGCAGAGAATCAATCGCTGCACGGCCAGCGTCGCCTGTTGCTGCCTGCCTTCAACGCAGGCTTTGCCTGAACAGTACGGCAATGCACGGTAGCAGAGCCTTGCAAAAGCGAACAGTGCGGCAGTGCGCGGTACAGCAGAGAACCTTGCAATGTGCAATTCAACAGAGCCGAACAGTACGACAATGCTCGCGCAGGCAATTCAAGCCGCTTCAGCGACTATTTCGCTTGCAGCAGGACAGATCTTGCAACAGGACAATCGGCCCGCTCTCTAGCATTTGTTTTGCGCGCCGCTTTGTACGGCGCGTTCGTGAGGCAGTCAGCGCCATTAGCTTGCAACAGGACAGACTTTCTGCAACAGGACGCTGCAACAGTACAGACGTTGCAACAGGATGCTCGCGCGAGGCGACCAGCGCCATTGGCTCGCAACAGGCCAGACCTTCTGCAACAGGACAGATTTTGCAACAGGACACATCTTGCAATAGCACAGACCTTGCAACAGGACAGATTTTGCAACAGGACAGATTTTGCAACAGTACAAATCTTGCAACAGGACAAATCTTGCAGCAGGACAAATCTTGCAGCAGGACAGATCTTGCAACAGGACAAATCTTGCAACAGGACAGATTTTGCAACAGGACAAATTTTGCAACAGGACAAATCTTGCAACAGGACAGATTTTGCAACAGGACAGATTTTGCAACATGACAGACCTTGCAACAGGACAGATCTTGCAACAGGACAGATCGTGCAACAGGACAGATCTTGCAACAGGACAGATCTTGCAACAGGACAGATCTTGCAACAGGACAGACCCTGCAACAGGACAGATCTTGCAACAGGACAGATCTTACAACAGGGCAAATCTTGCAACAGGACAGATCTTGCAACAGGACACATCTTGCAACAGGACAGATCGTGCAACAGGACACATCTTGCAACATGACAGATCTTACAACAGGACAGACCCTGCAACAGGACAGATCTTGCAACAGGACAGACCCTGCAACAGGACAGATCTTGCAACAGGACAGATCTTACAACAGGGCAAATCTTGCAACAGGACAGATCTTGCAACAGGACACATTTGCAACAGGACAGATCGTGCAACAGGACAGACCTTGCAACAGGACAGATTTTGCAACAGGACACATCTTGCAACAGGACAAATCTTGCAACAGGACAGATTTTGCAACAGGACAGACCTTGCAACAGGACAGATTTTGCGATCTTGCAACAGGACAGATTTTGCAACAGGACAGATTTTGCGACCTTGCAACAGGACAGATTTTGCAACAGGACAGTCCTTGCAAATGGACAGATCTTGCAACAGGACAGATCGTGCAACAGGACAGATCTTGCAACAGGACAGACCTTGCAACAGGACAGATCTTGCAACAGGACAGACCCTGCAACAGGACAGATCTTGCAACAGGACAGATCTTACAACAGGGCAAATCTTGCAACAGGACAGATCTTGCAACAGGACAGACCCTGCAACAGGACAGATCTTGCAACAGGACAGATCTTACAACAGGGCAAATCTTGCAACAGGACAGATCTTGCAACAGGACAGATCTTAAAACAGGGCAAATCTTGCAACAGGACAGATCTTGCAACAGGACAGGCCTTGCAACAGGACAGGCCTTGCAACAGGACAAACCCTGGAATAGGACAGACCCTTCAACAGGGCAAATCTTGCAACAGGTCAGACCTTGACAATGAACAGGGCGGACGTTGCGGCGCGCGTGCGAGGCGACCAGCGCCGTTGGCTCACAACGGGACACACCTTGCAACGGACAGACCTTGAACAGGACAGATCATGCAACAGGACATTACGGCCATTGACGACTACATTCCATGATATTCAGATCTCAGGAATTCTTCTGCAACGGGAAGGAACGGCTAGTTATGATAATACTTGGATGCCCAATGACAGTAGGTAGGTGCCATGTTCTCCAGCGTGTGAGTTGCGCGACAACGAGCTCTCACTTTCCGCTGGAACGCTTGAGTTGCGCGACAACGGGCTCCTGAGTATCCGCTCGAACGCGTGAGTTGCGCGACAACGGGCTCCCGAGTATCCGCTCGAACGCGTGAGTTGCGCGACAACGGGCTCCCGAGTATCCACTCGAACGCGTGAGTTGCGCGACAACGGGCTCCCGAGTATCCGCTCGAACGCGTGAGTTGCGCGACAACGGGCTCCCGAGTATCCGCTCGAACGCGTGAGTTGCGCGACAACGGGCTCCGAATATTTCCTCGAACGCGTGACATCGATCTCTGAAACTATAGCGCCTCAGCTGCGCGACATCGGTCTCTGAAGCTGCAGCGCGTCAGCTGTGCGACATCGGTCTCTGAAGCTGCAGCGCGTCAGCTGCGCGACATCGGTCTCTAAAGCTGCAGCGCGTCAGCTGCGCGACATCGGTCTCTGAAGCTGCAGCGCGTCAGCTGCGCGACATCGGTCCTCTGAAGGTGCACCGCGTCAGCGGCGCGACATCAGTCTCTGAAACTGCAGCGCGTCAGCTGCGCGACATCGGTCTCTGAAGCTGCAGCGCGTCTGCTGCGCGACATCGGTCTCTGAAGCTGCAGCGCGTCAGCTGCGCGACATCGGTCTCTGAAGCTGCAGCGCGTCAGCTGCGTGACATCGGTCTCTGAAGCTGCAGCGCGTCAGCTGCGCGACATCGGTCTCTGAAGCTGCAGCGCGTCAGCTACGCGGCATCGGTCCTCTGAAGGTGCACCGCGTCAGCGGCGCGACATCGGTCTCTGAAACTGCAGCGCGTCAGCTGCGCGACATCGGTCTCTGAAGCTGCAGCGCGTCAGCTGCGCGACATCGGTCTCTGAAGCTGCAGCGCGTCAGCTGCGTGACATCAGTCTCTGAAGCTGCAGCGCGTCAGCTGCGCGACATCGGTCTCTGAAGCTGCAGCGCGTCAGCTGCGTGACATCGGTCTCTGAAGCTGCAGCGCGTCAGCTGCGCGACATCGGTCTCTGAAGCTGCAGCGCGTCAGCTGCGCGGCATCGGTCCTCTGAAGGTGCACCGCGTCAGCGGCGCGACATCGGTCTCTGAAACTGCAGCGCGTCAGCTGCGCGACATCGGTCTCTGAAGCTGCAGCGCGTCAGCTGCGCGACATCGGTCTCTGAAGCTGCAGCGCGTCAGCTGCGTGACATCAGTCTCTGAAGCTGCAGCGCGTCAGCTGCGCGACATCGGTCTCTGAAGCTGCAGCGCGTCAGCTGCGCGACATCGGTCCTCTGAAGGTGCACCGCGTCAGCGGCGCGACATCGGTCTCTGAAACTGCAGCGCGTCAGCTGCGCGACATCGGTCTCTGAAGCTGCAGCGCGTCAGCTGCGCGACATCGGTCTCTGAAGCTGCAGCGCGTCAGCTGCGCGACATCGGTCTCTGAAGCTGCAGCGCGTCAGCTGCGTGACATCGGTCTCTGAAGCTGCAGCGCGTCAGCTGCGCGACATCGGTCTCTGAAGCTGCAGCGCGTCAGCTGCGCGACATCGGTCCTCTGAAGGTGCACCGCGTCAGCTGCGCGACGTCGGTCTCTGAAACTGCAGCGCGTCAGCTGCGCGACATCGGTCTCTGAAGCTGCAGCGCGTCAGCTGCGCGACATCGGTCTCTGAAGCTGCAGCGCGTCAGCTGCGTGACATCGGTCTCTGAAGCTGCAGCGCGTCAGCTGCGCGACATCGGTCTCTGAAGCTGCAGCGCGTCAGCTGCGCGACATCGGTCCTCTGAAGGTGCACCGCGTCAGCTGCGTGACATCGGTCTCTGAAGCTGCAGCGCGTCAGCTGCGCGACATCGGTCTCTGAAGCTGCAGCGCGTCAGCTGCGCGACATCGGTCCTCTGAAGGTGCACCGCGTCAGCGGCGCGACATCGGTCTCTGAAACTGCAGCGCGTCAGCTGCGCGACATCGGTCTCTGAAGCTGCAGCGCGTCAGCTGCGCGACATCGGTCTCTGAAGCTGCAGCGCGTCAGCTGCGTGACATCAGTCTCTGAAGCTGCAGCGCGTCAGCTGCGCGACATCGGTCTCTGAAGCTGCAGCGCGTCAGCTGCGCGACATCGGTCCTCTGAAGGTGCACCGCGTCAGCGGCGCGACATCGGTCTCTGAAACTGCAGCGCGTCAGCTGCGCGACATCGGTCTCTGAAGCTGCAGCGCGTCAGCTGCGCGACATCGGTCTCTGAAGCTGCAGCGCGTCAGCTGCGCGACATCGGTCTCTGAAGCTGCAGCGCGTCAGCTGCGTGACATCGGTCTCTGAAGCTGCAGCGCGTCAGCTGCGCGACATCGGTCTCTGAAGCTGCAGCGCGTCAGCTGCGCGACATCGGTCCTCTGAAGGTGCACCGCGTCAGCTGCGCGACGTCGGTCTCTGAAACTGCAGGGCGTCAGCTGCGCGACATCGGTCTCTGAAGCTGCAGCGCGTCAGCTGCGCGACATCGGTCTCTGAAGCTGCAGCGCGTCAGCTGCGTGACATCGGTCTCTGAAGCTGCAGCGTGTCAGCTGCGCGACATCGGTCTCTGAAGCTGCAGCGCGTCAGCTGCGCGACATCGGTCTCTGAAGCTGAAGCGCGTCAGCTGCGCGACATCGGTCTCTGAAACTGCAGCGCGTCAGCTGCGCGACATCGGTCTCTGAAACTGCAGCGCGTCAGCTGCGCGACATCGGTCCTCTGAAGGTGCACCGCGTCGTCTGCGCGCTATTGGTCTCTGATGCTGCAACGCGTTATCCACGGGCTATAGACTCTAGTTGGTCAAGACTTTTGCTCACCTCAAACGTGTCCCCTGTGACGAAATGCGCTTGGCGGTAACAGCGCACCTTGCAACCGCGCTAAATCATACAATGGTGATTAGACGAACTGCAAATGGTTAAGAGAACTTTGGCACGAGTTTAGAAAGCCTGCGGTATGGTGTCATCTCAGTGTGTGTCTGCCATGTATGGGCGGCAATTCTGGCGTGATTGAGTTACATATGTATGTATACCCGCCTGACACATCGGTTCAATCTTGTAGACCGATCGAGTCCCATAGAATCTTGGTCCCAGGTTGTCACATCGGTAGCGCTTCCCCTCGACCATCCCGTGACAGTCCATCGTGTGTCGATAGCGCGTGCAGAAGAGGGCGCTGTTCTCCTCCGCCTCTTCCGCTGGGACGAAGGTGTCGGGCAGCCGATTGTAGTAGAGCTTGACGCAGTCTGCTATAAATATATTTACCGTAAGTCCTCCAATAAGCGCCCTGAGCGCTTATTTTTAAAACGACCTATATGTAGGAGGGGCGACTATTGGAAGGGGGAGGAGGGGGGCGCCTACTAACTGGAATAATTTTTCCGAAATTCCCTGTTGTTTTCACATTATTGTGTACATTTGCGTAGATTTTAGAGTGAAACTGTTGCGGCTTTGATTAAAATACCTACAATTGGTCATTGAGCTGCCATAGATACCTAGCCCAACCTTGCGTTAGGAATCGTCACAGCACAGCGCACATGGTAGTCTAGTGTTAGTACTGTCACTACGGTGAGCGCTCATTGGAGGGGGGCTCTTATTCGAGGGGGGGGGCGCTTATTGGAGGATTTATATTGACGGGGTGATGGATTGTACAGATTGTCAAGCATCAAAGCTTGACTGCATTTGGACAATTTTATGGGGTGGGTTGAGCATTGCTTGTCAACAGGGTTGTCGGTGTAGCGACTATTAATAGGGAATTAGAGGGCCTGCCTCCTAGAGCTTGAGTATAAATGTCGCCATATGATAACCCTAGAATCAAGTTTGACCGCAGTTAAACCTACATATTACGAAACATTATGTGCCCTTTCGCACAACATCGACTGTTGTTTTTTCGCCGCGCCTCAGCGCGGCGAGGTGTATATGTCACAGGCCATGGCCGTCTTCAGGCCATCGCCGTCTAGACGGCTTTGGCCTGGTCGATCAGGCCGCGGCCGTCTTTTCGAGCAGAAGACGGCCGTGGCCTGATGCGTCAGGCCACAGCCGTCTAGACGGCCACGGCCTGCTGCGCCGCCAGGCCATGGCCGTCTTTTCCTTTCTCTGTTAGTTTCCGACATAGTGTATTCCTTTCAGTTTAGGCTATGCTCAGGCTCGCCCTGCGCCCACAATGCACAAGAGTCAGTCGGCGTCGCAGTCTGGCGGGTCGAAACTTAGGCTTAACGCGACCGGTGACCGACTTCAGGGCGCGCGGAGCGCGCCCTGAAGTTGGTGGTCGCGCTAAGCCTCAGTTGAGACCCGCCAGGCGCGACGCCGGCCGAGTTTTTTTGGAGACTGCAAGTGGGATAAACACTCCTCCATCTACTTCACCTCCTGCTTAGGCCTGCTGTGCCCCTTCCCTGCAAGCGCTTGCAACAGCTAACACTCTTAAAGACGGCTACGGCCTGGTCCATCAGGCCACGGCCGTCTTTTCGAGCGGAAGACGGCCATGGCCTGACGCATCAGGCCAACGCCGTCTAGACGGCCACGGCCTGATCGACCAGGCCAAAGCCGTCTAGACGGCGATGGCCTGAAGACGGCCATGGCCTGCAACATATATATGTCGCGTCCAGTTTCCGTATTTGTCCAGAATCCGTATATACGGATTCTGGACGCTGCGCCGTCCAAAATCCGTATATACGGATTCTGGACGCCGTTCTGTCCAGAATCCGTATTCGAGAAAGGCGCGCGGTCGAACACTCGTATACGCTTTCTGGACGTCCAGAATCCGTATTCGCGAAGTGCATGCGCGACTTGGGTGGGCGGGCGGGAGCCGTTGTGTTTAAGTTAGGGGACAAATATTCGCCGCTTTTAATCTGTTACATCCGGTTTATATTTCGAAGAAAGCGCTTTTCATTTCAGAGCGCTTAAAATAAAAATTGCGCTTTTAATTTTTGAAGAATGCGCTTTTAAAATTGTTGAAAATGAAGAAAGCGCTTTTGAAATTGAACAAAGCGCTTTTAACTTTTGAGAGGAAGATGCAGCTGTAAACATATGAATTTGATTTAAAGTCAGTATTAGATTCAGGCTTAGTCTAAGGCTTAGGCTTAGGCTCAGGCCTACTATCTCCTCCTGCTCAGGCCTACGATCTCCGCCTGCTCAGGCCTACGATCTCCGCCTAGTATGCTTAGCCTGGGCTCAGGCCTACGATCTCCTCCTGCTCAGGCCTACGATCTCCGCCTGCTCAGGCCTACGATCTCCGCCTAGTATGCTTAGCCTAGGCTCAGGCCTACGATCTCCGCCTGCTCAGGCCTACGATCTCCGCCTAGTATGCTTAGCCTAGGCTCAGGCCTACGATCTCCGCCTGCTCAGGCCTACGATCTCCGCCTAGTATGCTTAGCCTAGGCTCAGGCCTACGATCTCCGCCTGCTCAGGCCTACGATCTCCGTCTAGTATGCTTAGCCTAGGCTCAGGCCTACGATCTCCTCCTGCTCAGGCTTACGATCTCCGCCTGCTCAGGCCTACGATCTCCGCCTAGTATGCTTAGCCTAGGCTCAGGCCTACGATCTCCTCCTGCTCAGGCTTACGATCTCCGCCTGCTCAGGCCTACGATCTCCGCCTAGTATGCTTAGCCTAGACTCAGGGCTACGATCTCCTGCCTGCGATTTTAAATGCGCTTTATAAGCGAAAACTGTATTCGCACTCAAAAGTTGCATATTCAAAATCAAAAGCGCGTTCTGACTTGTATAAGCGCTCTAGAATAAAATTAAAAGCGCCGAAAAATATTAGCCTTTAAGTTACATAACTGTGCAATTTTCTTTGCAAGTGTGATTTTCCTTTGAAATCAGGCTATGCTTAGGCTCGCCCTGCGCCCAGAAACGGATCACAAGAGTCAGTCGGCGTCGCAGTCTGGCGGGTCGAAGCTTAGGCTTAACGCGACCGGTGACCGACTTCAGGGCGCGCGGAGCGCGCCCTGAAGTTGGTGGTCGCGCTAAGCCTCAGCTGAGACCCGCCAGGCGCGACGTCGACCGAGTTTTAGTGCAAACTGTAAGTGGGGTGAACACTCCACCGTATACTTCACCTCCTGCTCAGGCTGGAGTAAGCCCCTTGCACGCATTCACTCGAATACGTTTTCTGGACGTCCAGAAAACGTATATAGGCCTGCGCCTTCCTCCAATACGGATTCTGGACAGCGTGGCGTCCAGAATCCGTATATACGGATTTTGGACAGCGCAGCGTCCAGAATCCGTATATACGGATTCTGGACGAATACGGAAACTGGACGTAACATATATACGGATGACAATGTCTGTCTGTCTGTCTGTCTGTGTGTGTGTCCGTCCGTCCGTGGCACCGAAGTAAGATATGTGACATATGTGGTCAAGTAGAGTCAAGGTCGCTGAGTACGGATCCGATGTCCGTTTCTGTTGCTAATTTCGCATTTTCGAGATATTCACAATTAAAATTCAAAAATGTCGAAAATCGACTTTTTCACCTGATGAGCTAACCGCGAAATTTCTACAGAAATGGAAAGAGCACGGCCCGCTGATAATTTGTAACCCAAAAGAAATTTTTTGTCGATGTGGAATTTGATAGAAATACGCAATTGTTTGTCAAAGTTTCATAAATTGACAAAAATAGAACGTCATTTATTGACGAATGTGAATGCAGAAACTGAAACGTCGTGAGCCAATAAGAATTTGTGACATAGTTTTTCAGTTTTGAAAAATTGCAATTTGGAGATATTTACAATTAAAATATGAAAATGTCGAAAATCGTCTTTTTCGCCTGATGAGCTAGCGGCGAAATTTCTTCAGAAGTGGAAAGAGCATAGGCCGTGGACAATTTGTAACACAAAAGAAATTTTTTTCAAATGTGGAATTTCATAGAAATACGCAATTATTTGTCAAAATTTCATAAATTGACAAAAATAGAACGTCATTTATTGACGAATGTGAATGCAGAAATTGAAAGGTCGTAAGCTAATAAGCATTTGTGACATGGTTCTACAGTTTTGAAATATTGCAATTTAGAGATATTTACAATTAAAATGTTAAAATGTCGAAAATCGACTTTGTCGCCTGATGGACTAGCGGAGAAATCTTTAAAAATTGAGGCAAAAGCGATGTAACACAAACAAAATTGTTGCAATTGTGGAATTATAAAATACGCCAATTTGCCAAAATCTATGACGTAATAACGCTGAACGACCAAACGAATTCCTGAATGACTGCACCAAACTGTTGGCAAGTTTTTTGTTCGATGTGCCGTATTCCCACAGGTACAAAACTTCAGATCAACGGCGTCGTATCATGCCGATACCATATAGCGAACGCGGCGATATCACTGAGCTTTAGATCAGTTGTACAGACAACCGTATCGTGGTAATAGCTGCATTTGGAATTAGTGGTACACGTTTTCAAGATACCTTCTCCAGATACGGCTAACTATGCGTGTGCAAACTTCACTATACTCTTCACCAAGATTTGACAGACACAAAGTATAGGTTGAACTTTTTACACACACAGCTTGTTGGTGGGGGGGGGGGTGTTTCGCCGCGCCGGCCCAGTTTCCGTCCGTCGTTCGTTCGTTCGTTCGTTCGTCCGTCCGTCTCCCTCATTTGGGGTGAACGTGGGAAGGAGGTTTGGGTTTATGGATGGTTTTGGTGTCGCTAAGAGTTGATTAAGTTTGATTGCGCGGCTAAGTAGAAGGTTAACTGAAAGCTCTCGCTTTCGTGGGGCGGCGGGTAAAAGCGCGCGCTTTGTTGAATAATTTTTTATAAAAAAAAAAAAAATTTTTTTATAAGGCTCCGGGCGTGGTTTGGGGTTGGTATTTTTTTTTCTTTTTGGAAAATTTATGGCTAAAAAGTAAAAAAAACCACTCGCTCGTCTTCGTTGTAGAGGGTTCGTTCGCGTTTGAAGCTTGTTGGGCAGTTGTTAGGTCTTCCTAAAGAAATACTTTGTCTTACGAAAAACTTTGTCTGCTAAAAAAATTAATCCCGGGCGATCCCAATGTTGCCTTGCAACAACCGCTCAGAAATGCGTGTGTCTTGCTCAAAAAATTAATCCCGGGCGATCCCAATGGTGCCCTGCAAGAACCCCTCAGAAAGGAGCGTGTCAGAAGTAGCGCATGAATAGTGGACTCCGGGCGGGCGCACATCATATCGGAAAGGCTTCGAAATACTTTACAAAAGTATCCACTCTTTTACTCTTCCACTTTAAAACACTCACAAACCACTCTGTATTAATAAAACAACTCAACTTTTTTTAAAACAGCTTGTTGCATCCGAGGCGTGAAGACGATGGGCTACCATGTGTGCAAGTATGACTTCGCTAGCTTTACACAGCGTGCTGTGGAGGGGCGGGGAAGTAAGTATTGTACTGATTCATAGGATTCTAAGTAGTAACAGTGGACGGGATGCAGAGTGGATAAAGTAGGTGTTAACTCGGCTATTCTCCCGCTCGAAGACCATTGCTGACATAAGAGTCGCCGACTCTCGTACGCAGCTGTCTTGTCTTCTCTAACAATGAGAGCCGCCGACTCGCGTACGCATCCGTCTCATCTCACTCTATCCTCCTTTCAGCAGAATAACGCGATGATAGTTCAAACGTTTGATCTGCACGGTGCTACCGTAATCTCCTCAGCCGTTTGAACTCTTGAAGATGGACGTCAACGCAGCAGCAAGACGCATCGCCACGTATGGGCAAGCGGCGTTGTCTGATGCGTACAGTGGAGTGCATGCACACCAATCGTCATTCTTAGCGTGTCGTCGTCATCGTTTGAAAATAGAAAGCGTTTGCTATCGAGAAAGAGAGAGAGAAGGAGAAAAGAATGGCGTTCTGTCAGAATTCAATCGGCGGCGAAGTGCTCTGTCAGGTAAAACGGCCGTTCCTCGCTTCGGCTTTGCTTGTGTCTCACTCGTCGATCTGCATAGTACCATGATTCGCGATAGGGGAACCAGTCGCTGTCGTCGGCGCAGCTCCAGCAGCTGACGAAGGTCCACCTGGACTGTCAGGGCGCCCCGCTGGCCAATCCCGGTCAGTTCGAGAAGGTCGCGCGCCTCGTCTCCGCTAGCGCCGATTGCTGCCTCAATGGCCTGCAAGTGCCCTCCTGCGACGGCTACCAGTCGACCGATACAACCAGCACGGACATCGCCGCCGCCGCCGTCTCCGAATCGGGCCCGCACTGGGTCTGGCCGAGTAAGTTGTTGCATGGTCACGTTGTGAGTTGGTAGCTACATCCTCCTAATGCGCGACTTATTGGATTCAGTTTTGGTGAACGTCGGCGTGAGCCTGGCCTTCGCGCTCTCGTGTTGGGCCTTCTGGATGGTGGTCATCTGGGTGTGCAGCTGCTTCGGAGGCGGCAACAACAACAACAACGCCCGGCCCAGTGCCAGTCGCAAGCCCAAGCCTCCTCCGGTGCCGCCCCGCCCCACCGTCCTGCCGGGTCCCGGCCCCGCGCTGCCCGGCCCGGCCGCCGCCGACGATAAGAAGAAGGAGAAGAAGCGCCGACAGAAGCCCAAGAGTCGACTGGGCGCCAATTTCGACGCCCTGCCGCCCGTGTGAACAGCCGCCCGAGTTGAGAAAGTTCTGAGCGATAGGTATGTTAGGGCAATCGGCGGAGTGCCACGTTGACACGTTAGGGTTTTGCTGTTCTCGTTGTCGTATTGTGAAAGTGCGTAGTGTTCGATTCGGTTTTGTCTGTGTCGTTGTAAGCCTTCGTCGTCGTCGTCGCTGTTTCTGTGTTTTGTAGTTTCTTCGCCGTCGTCGGTGCCGTCGAGTTGTCTGTGTGTCGCGCTCTCTCGTTCGTGTCCGTTAGATTTGTTTGTGTGCGGCCGCCCGCCCTCGAAATAGTACTCGTGTTTGAAATTTTTGTCGGTACACGCACCTATACAGCGCGGCAAGTTGCGTAGACGGCAGGTGCAGGCGAGAAGCGGCACGAGACCCAAAGAAGCGAGCGAGCATCAGAACAACGAGCGTGGTTCAGTAACGGCGAACACGGTAGAGTGGGGGGTTTATCGGCGAATCGAATACGGTAGCAGCTAGCAGGTGTCCTAGCGATAGCGGGCGGCGACGGGACCTATTTCATGGTGATCTCGACTTGCACGCCGAACCCGTTCCAGAAGAGGCTCATGTTGCGCAGCTGCTCTTCCGATATTTCGAAGCGATTGCCCTTCAGCTGGTCGAGGCGCCGTCGCGTGGTGGGCACGTCACAGGAGAACATCAGCTGTCCGTCGTTGGCCGTCTTGGCGGTCACCCTGTAGCAAACAGCAGGCGTCGCAGTCAACGTCGGCACTAGCGTTGTTGATTCGGCGCTCGCTTACAGAGCGGTGTACTCGCTCCGTTTCTCCTTGAGGCTCAGAACGAGCACGGAGCAGCTGAGCGGGCCGCCGGCCGGCTTCTCGATGACCACCAGGAAGTGGTCGCCGTGGCACTCGTGCAGCACCGTCGTTCGGCTATCCTCCAGTGTGGCCATCTGGACGAAGTGCGTGTCCTTGTTGCCTGCAAGGCAATAAGCCGGCTCAAATTTCCTTCGCTTCCTTCAGCGTGAACGGAGTGTACGCAGCGTACTGTGCACGACGGATAGTCGGTGGCACTCTATCAAGTGGCACTTGAGGGCGTATCGGTTGACGGAAGTGGGGCAGGGCGTGTCGTTGTCGCCGGTGTCGAGCGGGCAGACGAGCGGGCTGAACGGTGAATGCGTGCGTGCAAAAGAAGCAGGGACAGTCCGTTCTGTCGGGGAGGTCGCACCGGAAGGCGCAGTCCATGTGGTGGGTGATCTTCTGGTGGGGGAACATCCTATCCACACAGCCCTGATCGGAATTGGCGCAGTTCGTCGCCACGTAGACTCTCATGGCCTCCAACGTCGAGTTGCGCACGACTGGAATGGAGGAACAGCGGCCGTCTCTCATCTGCCCGTCAGCGGTATTTAAGTGTGGTCACGCACGTCTCATGTTCTCCTGCAGGCTGGCCTCGCACTTGCGGCATCGGCTTCGGTGCCTGGCGGCGCAGTCGCTGCAGTAGCAGTGCATCTCGGAGCAGGCCATGATGTGGCCTTCGATGGACCTGCAATGATTCGCGCTGAGCGAAAACAACGTTTTGGCATCGCATTGCGTTGTCGTTTGGCACCTTCCACACGTTTGGCAGTAGAAAAATTTCTGGATACCCGCCAAGACGGGTATGGTCGGCTTGAAGATTTGACTCGCAGCACTGGACATTTTCGTCGTGCACGGAAGACTTGGATGGCAGATTTGGCTGGCGGAGAGGGAAGGCAGGCAGGCAGGCAAGCAGACAGTCTGCGATAATACTGCTGGCCAGACGAGGGCGCTCGAGCAGCAGGAAATCACCTAAAATTTTTTTATTCCATTTAATACATTTTGAACAGTCAATGTATACGCGCGCGCTCCTAGTCAAGATGTGCAGTAGCTACCTACATACATACTTCATACATATACACGGCAAAACGCTATGGATGAAATAGGCTAAGGTGAGCGAATCGAATGAATACACACATTAGCAGTCTAACAGAGCTGCCAAGCAAGAGAGCGAAGGCGAGGAGATACATACGGCTGCACACGTCATGTAAAAGGTATGGGAATAAGAATGTAGATGCGGCGGGGAGGGATGCGCGCGTGGGTGTCAGATGGGCGTTGCGAGCGAGTCGTAGTCTTCGTCGTCGGTCGGCGGCGGGTGCGGTCGCGGCTTGAACTTCAGCTTGAAGACGGGCTTCTGCCTGGTTAGACGAGCGCCCGGCTGCCCGGCGTCGGCGACGAAGAAGTCGTCGCAGAACTCTTGAAGCTGCTGCAAGGGCGGGCGGGCCAGCGACTGGGACGACGGCGGCTCTTCTAGCGTGTCCGCCGACTCTTTCTGAATAGGCGTTCACTAGCCCTTAAATGTGTGGCGTCTAGTGCATGGGCAGCTACCGCTTCCTGCGCCTCTTCGCCTTGCTCGTTCGCAGTCGGGCCGCCGCCAGCTCCAGCGGCGCCGGCGTTTTCGTCAGTCTCTTGGACCGGCGTTTGGCTCTGGACGTACTCTTCGGGCGTTTCGAAGTCCGGCGCTTGGCTCTGCGAGTCTTCCGTGACCGTGCCATTCTGCTTCTCCGCTTCCATCGCCCGGGTTTGAGGAGGACTAGGAAGCAGTATCGAAGAGTCTTGGCGGTCGCAGGAACTCTGAATCGAAAATTTTTTTTTCGATTCAGATACACAACGAATGAACAGTAACGCGCGCGCACCTTAACCTTGTGTTGAAATACTAAGGGCAGACAACAACACACACGCATAAACAACGGCCGACGCGATTGTTCGGCCACAGTAGAAGTGTTGGTATGTACATACGGAGCATGCACACATACATAGGGGAAGAGGGCTGGCTAGCAGAATGGCGGATGACATACATATTGGGTAGCAGTTCAATGACGAAACAGTTACTGCGCTAATCGCAGCAACGCTCGTGAGCGTGCTAGACTCTACAGGGCCACAATGTGGGCGTGGACGACGATCGATTTGCCCTGTCTGAAAGAGCGCTTTTGCTTAATCATGTCGGAGTGCTTCTTTGACAGCGTGAAGCACTCGTTGTCGTCGAGAGTCTTGAGGCACTTGCGCACGTTGTGCACGGGCGCGACGCCGACGTAGTGGTGCGCGTCTCCTCCAAATTCCCGCTGTTCGTTCTCGACTTCGAACCTGAACTGCTGGCAGTCGTCGGTTCTGCAGGAACCTAATGACATCGCATTCCAACCCTCGGACCTGACGTTGTACTCATCGGCGGCTTCGTTGTCGACCTGGAACACGAAGAGGGCCGCTCTGATCTTGCAGGCGTCCGGTTCGTCCTTCTTGTCTGGGAACGTGTGGATTTCCAGCAAGAACGATCTCTGCGTGTCGCTGATGAAGATGCGCTTCATGCTGAGGCGCGAGCTCTTCCGTTCCACATCGACCTCCACCGTCTCCTGCACACTGTGGGGCGTCGGCGAGGTCGACGACACTGAAAGAAAGAGAGGCGCCGGGCCAGCAAGAACCCATGTGCTGTCCTATCCGCCCCCGCAGGCGAGCGAGATTCGGTGGAAGCGCAGGTAGTGGTCCTCTAGCACGTTCACGCGAAAGTTGCGCTTGTAGCAGGCCAACAGCTTCGTCGGGTCGGATGGATCCTGAAAAGTGCATTGGTGGTTGCGCGCATACGGGCGCTGCACAATGCACCCACCATCAGCATTCTCTGGTTGTAGTCGCACCGGAAGCCGGTGACCGCGCACGTGCTCTGCTCGTGGTACTTGCGATCGTTCAGTCGTATTTCCACCGCCTCGCATCCTTTCGACTTGTGACGACAGTCGCCGACCAGTTCCCCGGCGAAGTAGGACAAGGTGCGATCGTAGACGACTGCAACTGCTCAATGGGAGCAGAGGATACTTGAGAGCGCAGGTTCAACTCACTCTCCCACTCCGTCGTCTTTGGGCAGAAGGGGCAGTTGCTTCCTCGCGCCACCCCGCGTCCGCCGTCTCCGTTGATGTATCTGACGCCGCAGCTCGAGCAGAACTGCGCAATGAAGCAATGCTAGCTCGAAACAAGGGCTACTTGAGAACAACGAAACCCGATTCAACTCACCGTGTGCCCGTTAGGCCCAGCGCATCGATAGAGCGTCGAACCCCCCAATCGGTAGCACGAATCACACGTCAGAATCTTGCTGGCTTTGCGCGA